>VDFB02281492.1:1059435811-1059541979 GCA_007258455.2 Sequoia sempervirens
GTGTAGCTATCCTCAATTTCACGTCCAAGGTTAGTATTTCCTGATTTCAGAAAAAAAAGTGGCCACTTAAGCCCCTTTTTTGGGAACCATCTTGGTGCACTTACCCCTTGCATACTAACATGATTATAAAGGAATGTGGTATTAATATGCCACCTGAAGCAATAAGGGAGTTTATTTCAGGTTTGTTTTGTGAAAGATCTAATGGTAAATTGTTTTATTTAAGTTCTTGTATTTCTAGACAATGCATTAACTATGGAAATATTTCATTCTTAAGAATTTGTATGCATGAAAGTGTTGATAATAATTTTGGACAACAATTAGTAGATGTTAAAAGATTTAAGAATGTTCACTATTCTTTAAAAGATGGAAAAATAGGAAACCGTTGTGATTTAGGTACAAAAAAAGTTAGTGTGCATGCATTCATGAGTAAATTTAAGAATAAGATTGTACCAACATATGTAATGCACTCTCAACATGCTCAATGGATTGATGGTCAATTTCATGCATGTAGAAACGCATTTCCAATTGGTACTATATTTTCAGTGGTTGATTTAGCAGAAAATTATTCTCTAGCTCTACAAGAGGAAATTCAATCACAATATTATAATTCAGTGCAAGTAGCTATGTTTGTCCATATTGATTATAGACATGCAGATGATAGCACTAAGGATGATAGAAATGTTTTGAGGGAATATCATTTTTATTTGAGTGACAACTGGTTACACTCGTCAGAGTTTTTTCAATACTGTTTCAGTATATATTTTATAGAAATTTTAGAGAAAGAGGAATCTAGATGAAAGAACACCTCATATGGTTAGATAATTGTACGAGGTAGTTCAAGAATGCTTGAATGTTCTATTGGTTAAGTAGGGTTCACAAGGAACTTAATGTCTAGCATATATGGAGTTTTTTTGAAGTTGGGCATGGTAAAGGAGAACATGATGGAGCTGGTGAGTGTGTCAAAAGAATTTTTTCTAGAGAACAATTAAAATTTGAGAATGCAATAAAATTTAAAGATGCACGTGGGATTTTGGATTGGTTTAAGACAATATTATTTGCACCTGGCTCAAGTGAGTACTCCATAGTTCATCAATTCTTTTGGTTGGTTGAAGAAGAGAACATTGTACCTAGAGTTGACTATGAGACAATTAGTGGATCTACTAAATGGAATTCATTTAGGAGTTTGACAACAAGCACATGGATTATCTGGACAAGGAAGCTTGCACGTTTTTTCCAGTTTTGAATCTGAGGAGATTGGGAAGCATGTGAAAATACAGAATGGGTTAAACAGTGGGAGCAAAGATTGTTGACACCTGTACAAGCACATGATCAATATGAAAGAATTATTGAAGAAAATGATCAAGTGTTTGCATCTGAAGACTATGACCATGTTTCAAACCTTGTACAAGAAGGTAATTTAATTCAATTTATTTCATTTTATTTCACTTTATTATGTTATTTTGTAATACTAAATTATTTATATTGATATGCACAAGTTATTAAATCAAATTTTGTTTAAAGGACATGTGTATGTTTTTGTTGCACCTAAGGGGAATGAAGAGTGAAACATATATTTTTTGGACCCTATGGACTACTCTTGCTCTTCTAGGGTTTTTCACCTAAAAGGAGAGAGATAGGGCCAAAAATGCTAATGTATCACTCAAATTAAGATGTATGTAATGTTGTCTAGGCTAGATGGAGTTAACTAAATGCAATAGATTAATCTAAATGACTAAATACGAATGCAAGACTAAGATTTATGCCTTTGTTGAAAACACAATTTTGTTTGCAAAAAGATTAAAATAATGAAGAAAAATGCAACTTTTAACCAAACAGAAAGTTGTTTCTCAAAATATGTGCACCTAGAAAGCTGTAGAGGACTAGAGAAAAATCTAAAAAGCTGATGAAATCTGAACTTGGGTTGACTGGGACTCATTCACCACCTTGGGAAAATTAGTCCTGGGTCAGGACTTTTCTACACAAAACCTGTTTTCTAACAGCCAGGGATTTGAAACAATTTCTAACTCAAATCTGCATCTTTAGGTGGGACTCATTCACCAAGCATGGTGAATTAGTCCATTTTTTTATTTCCACAAACTCAAAACTCAAATCTGTATCTTGACACTTGCACAAAATTTTTTGATAGAAACCTGATTCTAGATCTCAGAAAATCCCTACAAAATAGCTTAAAAGAGTTGGTCTAATGGGGGGTTTTCCTTGGTCAAACCCCTAGATTGGTAATTAAACCTTGAATAGAAAAAAAACTACATAAACCCTAGCCTTAGATGTGTTAAAGACTAGGAAAGGCTGAAACATAAGAAGGGTCCTATTCTATTGCTATAGAACAAGACATGCAAGATTGATTGAAATGATGCAAGATCTCTACCCTAGAAACCTCACAACACATGAAACATAGATAAAGAATGACATGCAAATGCTAAATAAACACAATGCACACCTTAATTTGAAGATAGAGTGAAAATGGAAGATGGAATCAATAGGAAACCAAGTCCTTAGGCATGATTTGGTGGCAAGTTGGACCTCTTCACCCTAGATTTCTTCATGATTCACCATAAGCATCCATCATCAACCCTTTGCAATATTGGATCTTGGAAAGATTAGTGAAGTTGAAGACTAGCAAAAACCCTAGTTTGTTGTCATAAAACATCAACTTTTGATGATGAAACTTGTTGTAGAATGCTTTGCTTTTGGAATTTCTCTTGAAGATTAATAATGAGATGATAAGAGATGAAAATTATTGTGTAAAATGACTTAAAATGTGTATTTATAAGCAATAACACCTTATTATCCCGTTAATTAGACCTAAGAGGCCGACATTCACCGAAAACAAAAGTTAAATTGATTAAATTCCCGCTTGATTTTGAAATTTCCCTCAAAGGGGACTCATTCGCTACCCTTGGTGAATGGGTCCCACTACTATCATTTGAAGGTGGGTTGTCGGGGTATGATGTTATTAAATGTTGTTTGTCAGGTTTTATGTGATTTCACATGCGAAATGGGCCTCTAAATCAAAATTAATAGGTCTAAGGGGCCTATAAATGTCATTTTGAAGGGAAACGATGTGAAGGGACTCAAAAGTGGGTCTAATTATGTAAGAAATTGTCTCTTTTCTCAAGAGGATCCAATTTTCTACAACAAATTTAGCCCCCACTTTAGCGCCCATATGACTCTATGTGCATATGTAAGCTAAAGGACTCTAAACAATGCACCTTACTACATAAAAGGATACATATTCAAAAGGATGGGAGAATGAAGCCCCCAGTGTAGTTATCTGCATAACCACAACATTAGGAACCGCATCCTACAACACACTCATTAATTGCTCAAAAAATATTTTTATGTAACTCTTAGGAATCTAATTCAAGGTTAGATGTATGCCCCCCCTTGATTTTGCTTACTTTACGAAGGTGGAATCAAGGTAACAATCTAGCCATGTCAAACAAGAAACATCATATTGTAGGGAATTTACAAGTACCATGCCACATAATGATAGACAAATGATGATATCACATGTAGAATCATGATTCCAACATATCAAATGACGTCAAAAATGAATTACCCTAGCACCAGCTATGTTGATTTGAAGAATATCTACATTATAAGTTTTGGAAAAGATGGTAACCGTATGTGAATGGGTAAATGTAAGAAGAGATGAAAAGTGATGAAAAGAAGAGGAAAAAAGTAACTTGTCACTTACTATTAATTTTAGCTTCGTGCAGCTTGAAAGCAACGAGTGAGAGAAGAACATGCTTAGTAGATGGGATTACACACCTTCGTGACTAGATGATCTTCGTGAGCAGGTGGCACGCGACAATCTATATCATAAGGTGAGTCAATTCTATAATGTTTTCCTTGTGATTTTATGATGATTTAATGATTTTAATGCATGGATAGGTTAATTTAGGGTTCTTGGAAAAAATTTCACAAAGTGTCCCCATTTTTTGTAAAGTGTCCCATTTGTTCGTAAAGTGTCCCTTTTGTTCACAAAGTGTCCCGTTTCTTCGCAAAGTGTCCCATTTCTTTGCGAAGTGTCCTTGTATCTTTGCAAAATGTCCTAAAATGGTTCTAAAGTGTCTAGGGCCATTAGGGAAGAACACTAGAGCAGCTTTAACACACTTGTATGATTAAAATTATGAAAAATTGAAGATATTAGATGAATTTAGAGCATTTTGTGATGATTTTGATAGATTCCTGCCGAGTCGTGACAACGGCTAGGGGAGAAGACAGTTGAAATTTTTGAGAGATCATGTGCCCATGCTATCAACTGTAGAGGTAGGGAATTTATAGTCAATGGGTATCTATTGGGCATATCTTATGCCACTTATGAGATACCATGACGCCATGCTAATGGCTATGTGTGAGCATTGGGATGTTGATACTTGTACCTTTCATCTTCCCATTGGGGAAATGACCATCACACTCAAGGATGTACACCGTATTCTCTAAGTTCCTATTCTGGGAGCATGAGTGTATTTCTGGGGGGATCGGTCATTCCAGGAGAAGAAGAGAGATATGTAGTATTGTTTTGATGGGCCTGTATATGATGAGAGGGTTAGAGCACAGGTCGAGCTTCCCATGTTGTTGTACTCATGAGCTCCTATAGTTAGATGGATTATGATGCACATGGTGGCACTGGTTCTCAATCTAGATGGACAAGCAACACAATTGGATGGGGGACTGGTACACCTGATATGGGGGGTGTACGAGCATAGGATAGTCTATGCTTGGGGCTGATGCATTCCAGTACATTTGTATTATGATCTTGGTCAGTTTGTATTTCTATAGATCGACAGTATGGTCCATTGTATGCTTCTATAGGTGTGGTGCCTTAAGCATATCACATGTACTAGGCTTGTCGAATACTCTTGTACTATAGCAGTAGGATACCCATGAGTGTTCGACTATCCTTTGGGACGACTATGGTAGTATGGTGATTTACACTTTTGGAGGGTGAGATTCAACAAGCTGGAGGAGGATGAGGTCCTATGGAGGCCCTATCTACTCACTCAATAGTGGCAAGATCCCAATAGACAGTTACAGAGGATGCAGATGGATAGATATCAAGTAGGGAGGCATGAATACATCATATGACCATTCTATTATGGGTGAGTCATGTGACAATTTGGATAGGTATAGACACCACCGAGGGCATGCCCCTTCATTAGATGATCAGTACGGAGTTTCAAGAGGCCAGGTGACATTATTCGGATGATGATAGATCATGTATGGGAGAGTGATTCTAATGATTTAGATCACAACTAGCCACCAATCTCCGACGTTGATGATGTTGGTAGCACAAACGAGCACAAGGAGTGGTGGTCATATGCATGATCGGATCCTATGTTGCCCATGGATTTTCCTCTAAGTGATGTAGAGCTAGCAATGAATGAGGGTGATGAGCTGGAGGAGAGAGTAGAGGAGATATGGTACAAGCTAGTAGATATTTTTATAGATATTATTCATGAGTACTAGTTCGAGGCTGATCTTGATTATGAGGACTAGGATGGAAGAGAGGAGGATGAGGAGGAGGATGAGGATTATGAGGAGGATTATTATTACAAGGAGGAGCCACCCCTGAGTGAGGGTGATGAGGTAGCTATTAAGGATCGGTATGAGCATGGAGAGTCGTCACATACTTATAGGACTAGATCACGGGAAGTAGCTACAACAGACATTAGTACACATAGTTAGAGAGAGGGTAGCACATCTTCCATGCCCCCTAGAGATGAGGAGGTTGAAATTCCTCATGCATTTGGAGACATAGGTGATGACATTTGATTTGATGCATGTCCTTTAGTGATTTATGATGTATTGGTGTATATATATATATCTTGATGATGTGTTACTGATTGTGTACACGATCTATCTTACAGGAGTGCCGAGAGATTGGTGAGAGTTCTATTGTCAAGTAGCCATAGAGATAGTGCCAAAATCCCTCAAGGAGGATGAGATAGATCCTGACTACATGCCCCCACCGATTGTGGAGGAGCTAGAGTCACTCAGACCATCTGCGAGGCTATGGGCAGCGTATGAGAGTGTGAGGAGGTGAATTCATTAGGTTGAGAGTGCACTACAGTCAGCACAGACCTTGGCAAAGGTAGAAAGACTGCAGGCGGAGCTAGCACAAACATGAGTGGAGAAGGACCAGATGGTAGATGAGCGACTTATAGTCGTTGGATGACTACAAGGTATGGAGTATGCACTGAGACTCGATAGTTCACAATCATAGTCACACATGACCATTCCATGATGTCTAGGGACTAGATCATGAGCACCAAATCCTAAGGGGTGTAGCTCTCATAGACCATTTTGATATTGTATATGGTTCTGAGATGTATATAAAACTTTGATATATATATATATAGAGACAGACACCTTTAATATTATTAGGATGTATCTTTTGGTATGCAAATGTTAAATTCTATGTGATTAATTAAATGACTTATGGTAAAAAGTATTTAATTAATTTCTTCATGATTTAACAGTAATGGTGTGATCTAATATAAAACATATTTCAATTTTATCGTAGATACAACATTGATAAATGAAAAATAATATGCTAAATTAAATACATAAATAAGAATTTAATTTAACACAACAAGAGGGTGAATAGTCTGAAGTCTAAAGTAATTATAAAATGAACTTTAATAATTACCTTAGTGTTCAAGACAAACACGAATTTAGTTGTCAAGAATAGAGCAATGTGAAAGTCATAACATCAAATAACTTTAAACCACACTGCTATATCACTCATACTATTCAAAGGGGATTAGAGATAATACTGACGCAGATGTGTGACATTAATAGGTTCCCTAAGGGGCATTCCATCAAGCTGCATTAAGAGATAAGCACCAGACCCATAATTGGTATCAACTATGTAAGGTCCCAAACAATTAGGGCTGAACTTATCTTTGTCTTCATTATCAACACTAACAGTTCTTTGATTTTCAATAAGAAAAAAATCTCCCTTAGAAAATGATCTAGGGATAACATGAATGTTGTGTTTGTTGTAATTGTTTGATGTGAGCTTGAAGATGTTCGAGACCGTTAATGTGTTGTTCATCAAGCATCTCAAGTTGATGTAATCATTGTTCTGTATAAGTGTTAGTGTCAAAAATATATCAGAGAGTAACTCACAAAGTAGGAATTTCTAACTACAAGGGCATAATCACATCAGTACCAAAAACTAGGCTATAAAGGGTATTTCTTGTGGATGATCAAACACTAGTTCTATAAGCCCAAAGTGTGTAAGATAGTTGCATATGCCAGTCTTTATGATTATTGTGAATAGTTTGCTTAAGGATCTATTCAAGAAGTTTATTAGTATTTTCAGCTTTTCCATTGGATTGCAGATAATACAGTGTAGAGAAACAATGTTGCAAGAAATTTTTGAACTTCGCTATTTTTAAATGGTGTTCCATTTTCTGAAACAATTGCAAAAGGAAGTCCAAAGCGAGCAATTATGTATTCTAATATAAAGCGACAAATTACTTTAGCAGTTGTTGAATGAAGAGGGGTAGCTTCTACTCATTTTGTGAAATAGTCAGTTGCAATTATGATAAATGTATGTCTACCAGAAGAAGGAGGTGAATTTTTTCCAATAAGATCTAACCCCCATACTGAAAATGGCCAAATGGGAACATTGGCATGAAGCTCAGTAGCAGGAGTGTGAATCAAATTGTTATGTTCTTGGCATTTGTGATAGCATTTAACATAGGAAAAGCAATCATTTTCAATATGTCTCCAATAATAACCCATATAAATAAGTTTTTGTATTAATGAACAACCTCCAAAATGACCTCCACAGGCACCAACATGAGCTTGTTCGAGCACTAAAGGGATTTCAGAAGCTTTAAGACAACGTAATAGGATACCATTGAAAGATCTTCTATACAACGCATCAACAAGAATCATATATTTAGTTGCAAGTTTACATAAGCGCTTTCAAGTATTTGTTGTGATAGGTTTGAGAATGGTACCATTGTTTAAGTAGTTGTATATTGTATCATACCATTCACACGAAGTTGCTTGAGTTATTGCCAAAATGTCTTCTAACGAAGTATCAATGCAAGGTTTGATGATGGGGTGAATAACGAATGTGAAATCTATAGAAGGATCATGTGGGGATATGAGAGAAGCTGCACTTGCCATCACATTCGCATGTCGATTATCTTTATGTGGGATGTTATCAATGGTGAATGAGTCAAATTTTTCTAATAACTTCATTATGAGATCCTTGTATCATGATAATTTGTCATGTTTAGTTTGATATGAACCATTGATTTGTTTTATGACTAATTATGAATCACCAAAGATCTTAATATGTTTAGCATGAAGAGATGGAGCAACTTGTAAACCTGCAATCAATGCCTCATACTTAGCTGCATTATTTATACATAGGAAATTTAAATGATAGGATAAGGGAATAGGTTTTTCGTCAGGTGGAATTAGGACTACTCCAGCACTAGAACCTATTCAACACTTAAATCCATCAAAAAATAATTCCCATGGTTTAATATTAGCGATTAAGACATGATCATCAGGAAAGGAATCATTTGTAGGGAAAGCAAAGGGAGAAGGTGCATTAGCTAAGCGATCAGTTAAGGCTTGACCCTTGATTGATTTTTGTGAAACAAATTTAAGATCAAACTTAGTTAACATCACCCACTTAGTTATGTAACACCCTGCCAGGGAATCTAAAATATTATAGATTGACGTAAACCTAAATTATGGATATATATATATATATATAAACATGTAATAAAATAGTTAAAAGCACTATTACCAATTAGGATAATAGTTCAGTGAAAATGATAATGCTTATTAATAAATCTATGTACCTTGGAATTTTACCCTATTCTAATGTGCAAAATAACTAAAAATGCAAGTGGAAAATACTAAGAACACTTCAAAGATTAGCCTAAAGAGTGATAAAACAAGGAAAAGAGATGAAATACAAACATAAATCAATTATACCTTCCTTGCTATTGAAGACTCCTTGGTTGGCCCTTGATTTTGATGGATTTGTGTGCTCCTTGGATGGCTTTTGATGTAGCTAGATGCAAGATTGAATATGCAAGGTGATCAAATTGGATGGATAAATGATAGCAAGTGCTTGAGAATGCAAATTGGCAGCATAAGGTTACTCAAATCAAAAAGTGTTGAAAATTCCCTTAAGGAGGGGGTATTTATAGGAGAATTTAAATTCTCTAGAGGATTCAATGGTCAAAATTCATCCAACAAGGTCAAGATGAAGGGCTATGGTGAGTTGAGAACTCACAAGCCCTCACATATTGACATGTGGATGGTGAAGTGGCTAAGGGGAGATGAGGTGTAAGTGAGGTGGCCAAAAGGTACATGAGGTGGAGGAAGGACAAGTACCTTCCAAGAACCTTAGGGAGTGAGAAGATTTCCTCAAAAAGGGATTCCTTGTCCCCAAGTGAGTGAAAGGGACATTTGAGAAATTTTGGAATTCCTCAAAAATCTCCATGGGAAAAGGAGAGGTGGTTGAAAATATAAATGTGAATTAAAAATTCACATTCTTAAGAGAATCTAAAGGATAAAAGGTGAGTTTCAAAAAGGTGGGACTTGGTCACATGTGGATGATGTGACAAGTCCAAGGTTCTAGAAGCCATATAATCTAGGATAAATAAATGTGAATTAAAAATTCACATGGGAAAGAGGGTCAATGCTAAAAAGAGGTAAATGAAAAGGTTGACTAAAAAGGTGGTGCTAAATATGGTTAATGACCTGGGTTAAGGTTGTGCAAATATTGGATTAGAATAATTAATGGAAGATTAGAGGAAAGTGACAAATGTAGGAGGATGTGACATAATCTTTGATTAAGAGGATGCACATCATAATCATGAATTAATTAAATTAATTCAGATTAGAGCAAGATCATGGAGGATGTGA
This sequence comes from Sequoia sempervirens, assembly GCA_007258455.2. Lineage (NCBI taxonomy): Eukaryota > Viridiplantae > Streptophyta > Pinopsida > Cupressales > Cupressaceae > Sequoia > Sequoia sempervirens. The sequence goes on from VDFB02281492.1 coordinate 1,059,445,748, forward strand.
CAATGAGAGAGAAAATGAAGAATTTTAAATTGATTTTAAATCAAAAGGGTAAAAATGACTAAATTAAATAAATTGGTGTATTTATTTAATTTAGAGAGGAAGAAGGTGAAAGATAAAGCATTTAATTATTAAATTAAATACTTTACAAATATGAGATAAAAGGTGTAATATTAATTTAATAAATTAATATTTAATATGATAGACGAAAAGGGAGTAAATTTAATCATATGAGAGTGATTAAATTTAGATGTCTACAAAATCTATGTAGTAATTTGGTTCATCCATATTAAATCGATAGAGGTGATTCAATTCAATTTTATAGTTTATCTAATTTACACTTTAGTAAATTAAAAAAACTAATAGTTTGCCTCAACACATGTATACTGGGAAATTTTGTGCCATGCAAGATAGAGTTTGGATAAGCATGAAAAATGCCCAACACCATTGCAGCTTAAGTCCAAACTTGATACAAACGAGGGGATTTAATAAAAAACTACACCAAATTCCTTAAGGAATCTATTGAATAATTATTATCCGTAGCTAAAGAATGTGAGAGGAGTATTATGGAAGCTAGCACTGAATGCACAGGTGATTACCAAAAATGAGGACAAATTACTCAATATAAGAACGAACTACGATATGTACAAGAAAATATAGCAAGAAGAATAATCTAAACGAATTATCACCCAAGACGTTGGCATTACTAAACAAAAATTTACATAGGACAAATAGAGGATATTATGAAATGGTTTCTTTGAGAGGTTTGAACCGTTTCCACCATTTAAAGATAGCAGCACTAGAAATAGGGAATTATAGTTCCAAAAGAAAGACAAGTCAAATATTATGTAAAGATATCAACTATTCTTCTTAACCTCACAATCAACCCTTGCATGAAAAGTATAAATGCCTTAAGGTATTTGCATATACCAGATTTTTCAAAGGAATCAGGGTAATTTTTAAACCTCTACAACCTCCTATGTACAAGCACTGCAACTGTGAAAGGTTGAGAATAGAATTAGGGAGCATATTTAAATCTATTCACTGTACCATGTTCAAGTGTGGCAGATGTGACAGGTTGCTAATAAAATTAGGGAACTTTTTAAATCATCTGCCCCATTCCATGTTCAAAAATTGAAGTTGGAAAAGGTTGCTAATGAAACCAAGGAGGTAATATAAATCTATACACATGGCCCATAAGATGGAGGGAAATTGATTGTAAGGAAATTTCTTTAGATCCAAGGAATCGAAGCTCATTAACCATATGGTACCAATAATAAATGCAATACACAGGGTGAATACATTATGAATGGAACTACGATTACACTAACCAATAAAAAGGGCGTTGCTATAGCAGCAAGTACACAAGGAAGAAAGGACACACCATACAACACTAGCATATGAATGCAGCCAAAATAAAAAAAATTGTAGATTGTAAAATGAAATCACTCTATAGTAGATCAATATACAAAAATGGGACATGAGCAATCTCAAACAAGTATAGGCTCACCAATGATCTCTAACAGTCGGTCGACATGCATACAATGATGATTTTGATATTTTCTCTTATTTTTAAGTTTGAAAACTCATTCTAACTATATCTTGGTTGCCTATGTAGGTTTAATGAAATGATTTCTTCCTTCAACAAGAAATACATTACTAAACAAATAACTTTCAAGCAACCTTTTCAGAAAATACAAATAAAAATATTGCAAAACAAGAAGGGAACCTGTTTTAAAACTCAAAATTTGAGCTGAAAAGGAAATATGAAAACTTCTAACAATCCTGCTTTAATTACTAGCTATTTGAAGAAGAAACCCAAGACAATCCAACCCAATAATATGCTTGCAATCAAATTCTGAGAAGAAAACTTTTCTAGAACCACTACCATGCAAAAATTTCCTAAAAGCTACTACCATGAAAATTATTCTAGAAAAATGTTGTGAATGAAATTGCAACCCCCAAAAGCTTTTTAATGTATTTAATTACCTCCAGTTACAAAACTTAACAGATTGTAGTCATGCATTCAAAAATTTCTCAATCAGTTATAATCGTTGAATATCTAAGATATTTATCACTTATTGAAAACAAACTCTTTTAAAGTATCAACTTTTCACAAGAATCTAGTTTGCACAATTAATTCCACAATTATATTTAAATAATTACATTTTTCAAAATTAACATTCACTTTTAAATAAATAACTTGTTTAATTTATTTTAATAAATCAAACCTTACTCATAAACATTTAATCTAATATTTAAACAAATTTACATTTAATCGAATACATAACAAATAAGCCATTTAACTAAATTTAGCAATAATTAATTTCCAAATAAAATAACAAAAACAAAATTGACACGAAAAGACTAAACAACAAACAACAACGGGTGATAAAGGGATACTCGTTCAATGAAGATCGATGGCTAAATGAGGACATGACATTATCTTTGAATCAACATAATTTCATTGGATTAGGGTACACTCAGACTTGACAAGTAGGTGGAGCCGATACCCCATACCTATATTTGCATAAAACATTACTGTTAAACATATAAACATATATCAACAAACACACCATGAAGAAGAGTCACATCGTAGCAAGGTACTCATGAGTGAGTAGTGCTACACTATCTTTTTCACAAAAAATGACGAGCATCATATATCATAAACAACCATTTCATCATAATAACCTCATATAAACTCTTAAACAACATAAACCATATCACACACGTGTCAATTTCAATATCATCACAAACACAACCAGATGATCAGGATGTCAAATGCATCATTCATAGAGTATAAAAACAACATAATGTCAGAGTCATAACTAAAAAAAACCAACATAGTATCATAAGCAACTAAAGCATCTATCCATCTAATTGAATCAAACTAAGACAAAGTGTCACAACTGGAGGGACATTACATCCTCCCCCCTAGGATAAGGATTACTCCAGGAAGCCTACAAAAAAATAAGAATAAAGCTCTCTCATGCGTGTTGCATCTTCCTAAGTAGATGATGCCTCATCACTAGGATCCCATTGGACCCTGACCTGATCAACGTCTCGACGCCTGAGGTCGAGCCTCCTACACTAAAGAATGCCCACAGGCTTCAAAACTAGTTGCCCATCCTCTACCAGTAACGTATTCCAATCGAGCACATGTGAAATATCAGGATGATATTATGAAGATCTATGCACGTTGTATTTGTTAACTTTGAGGTATTATGAGATTATATGGTCTATCTTGTGTGGATGATGTGATCATTCAATATTTTTCTTTTCATGTTTAATGGCTTTCCTTTGTATCTAATTTTGAGTTATGTGTACCTTTCTTCCAGAGGATAGAGTGTTTATTTTAAAGAAAAATAGTTTCTAATAATTGTTTATTGATGTTCTTATATTGTAATCTATTTTGGGACTTTTCCATGCAAGAGTTACTTGTTACATTTGAGGTGTTTGAACTATTCTATGATTGGACCATGAATGAGATATGTTTTATTATGGCATTGATGTATACGCATATTGGAAGTCCTTGGTATTTTGATGTTGTGTCATGTTTATGGGAAGAGTGGCTTGCGATAGGGGCCGAAACCCTAAGTGGTTGCCAGGGTAACCTATTGTGGTTTTTTGTAATTCAGTGTAAACTTTAATAATTAAAGTTGGGGTTCATTAAGTAATTAAGATAGATGGAATGCCTCACATAGTGCCTTAATGCTTGTATATATTGAGGATAGGTTGAGAAGGCCTGGAATGGCTTAGTCATCTACCTTGTCTTCTTGAAAGGTAATTTGACTCCACATGAGTTTGTCTAGGGGTCGAGAATCAATAGAGACTGCCAGGGTAACTCTAGATGAGGGCTGGTAGTCTAGGAAGATTCACCAGGGTAACCTAGAACAACTATGTGATGACACTCTATCCTAAAGCATGTTTGTGGTCTCTTATGTAGAGTCACCTTTGTTACTGTTGTTGCCTCTAGGAGTTTATTAGTGATCATGTAATATGGATACTGTCATGTTCTTATGTGTTGTCAGCCATGAAATGTAATGTATATTCTATGTTATTTGTTTGATTGTTTTGTGGACCTATCATTATCTCCTAGCAAGGAGGGAGTGGACCTTCGGGTTGCACGTTGTTGGGAGGAAACTGTACTATTTCCTTCATTGGGTCCTCTTATAGATGTTGCTATACTTGGATAACACTGTTCTTGGAGAAGGTTCTTTTCACTTTCTTGTTCGTGACGATGGATGCTAAACATGTTTGGAGATGTGGATATTATTTTTGAGGAGATCATTATCTTCTATGCATGTTTACCTCATGTGTATGAGATTACTCATTGTATCGACCATTATGATGTATCAAGATTTATTAAAATCTCACTTGATTTAACCTAGATATGTGTATATCTTTACTGTATAAAGTTTATGAAATTGGTTCATTCACGAATTTGATATATACTTATATTTTTATGACTTTAATATTGATGAGATGTTCTTATTTGTATAGTTTAAGTAACGTCATCTTGGAATCCTTAAGAAAATTATGTAATCGAATGACCTTTAAAAAAAGAAATTTATTTGGTTATTTTGTTACTTTATGCTTTTTCCTTTGGATTCCCTAGCAGGGCATTTCAAGTTAAGCATCCTAAACGATCGGTTTTGTTGAAAAAATATTTAAGAGGATCAAATTTAGTGACAACTTGTACTTAAAGTGTTAGTAAATAATGTCACAACTTACTAGCAGTGAATGCAAGAGACAAAAAATATTTTTCAATTGGTGAATAACATGTTTCATAATCAATTAAAGTACAACTAATGTAGTAAATAGGGTGTTCTTTACCATGATCATCATGTTGAGCCAACAATGCTGCAAGAGCATGGGAAGATGCAGTGATGTACAAGATAAATGGTCGATGTGGAATGATAGGTTGTAAAAAAGGTGGAGTGGCTAAAATTCCTTTAGACTCTCAAAAGATTGATTACAATCCTTATTCCAATTGAAAGGGATACCCTTTTTAAGAAGATGTGTGAAAGGTATTGTATGATCAGCTAAAGATGCAACGAAGTGACAAATAGCTTGAATTCAACCTTGTAACATATGCAACTAAGAAATATTCTGAGGATGTGACATGTTAGTGATGGCATCAATTTTCTTTGTGTCCACTTAAATGCCTCTATAAGATATGACAAACCCAAGAAGTTCACCACTATCTATGCCAAAGACACATTTTTTTGGATTTAATCACATGTTGTATTGTTTTATGCCTTTGAAGATTTTACGGACATTCACATTGTCTTGTCATGTTAACGATTTAGCAAGGATATCATTGACATAGTCTTCTAAAATTTTGTGAATATAATCATGAAATATTAATGTCATTGCACATTGATAAGTTGCGTCGACATTATTTAAACCAAAGGGCATCACAACCCAGCAAAATGTACCCCAAACAGTTGTAAAGGCAATTTTGTATTGATCTTGAGGATTAATAAGGATTTGATTATAACTAGAAAATATGTCCATGAATGACAACAAAACATGTCCAACAGTTGAATCCATGATCATGTCTATATTAGGAAGCGAAAAAGCATCTTTTAAGGAGGCTTTATTCAAGTCTCAAAAATCTATGCATATCCTAATATTATTATCGGGTTTTGTAACTGTGACAATGTTTGAGATCCAAGGAGAATAATCAATAGATTTAATAAAGCCCACATCAAGAAGTTTCTCTAGTTCCTCTTTAACATGCAAGGCTACGTTAGGGTGCATTTTGTGAATCTTTTGATGGATGAGTTTAGAATTTGGAGCAAGGACAATGTTATGCATCAAAATTTTTGGGTCAATTCTTGGCATATTAGAATATTTCCAAGCAAATATTTTAGGAAAATCATGAAGTAGAGTGGTCATATCCTCTTGTTCTTCACCATCAATGCACTTCCCAATTTTAATAATTTTATCTGTATTATGAATGTCATAAGCACATCAATTATATCTCCTAAAGGGAGTGCATTGGATTTAGGACTTTTAGATTCAGATAAATCTTCAATGATATCACTTGCTTCTTGCTCGGTAACATTTAAAGCAGGGGAAATATGTTTCATGTAAGTACATGAGGATGGGGTATTGAAAACACCTAACAGTTGTTTCAAAGCCTCAAAGCTATCAACATACATCAAGGAAGGGGGTGAGGTTATCTCCAACAAATCAAGATGTTTGATTGTGAGTTTTTGTTGCAGGTGACATGTTAGAACGTTAATGTTTAAGGATGGTCATTGAGTAGCATTGGTATTTTTAGAAAAATAATATCCTAATCCTGTTTTCATTTCTTGCGTATTAGCTTCAATATGGACACGAATACCCTGTTCATGTTTCCACACCCTTTTCGAGTATAGCCTAATTGTTTGAAAAATTTATAACCTTTCTCGTAAAGTCATTCCATTTCGCACGGGGTAGGTAGGGATTGATAATCTATCTCATTAAAAAAAAAAATTGTATGTTGCATTTTCATCCATATTGTAAGAGATAGATGTTTGAGTCAATTGTTTAGAATTTTGAGTGGAAATAATTGCTAGTTGTTCATCTTTCTCATATTTCTTTTGTATATGTATTCACCCATAAATGAGGGTGTGAATTTGAAGGATCCCCAACCATCACCAAATAATTTAGAGACTGATTCTGTATTTTTGTGTTCAATTTCAAGAGGATCAATGTTAGAAGTGGGAATCAATGTTTTCAAAAGAATTGTAACCATTTTTTCAAGGTGCAAGAAAATTGCAGGCTCAGGGTCTATTTCAATTTGATATATATGATTGCTATAAACATATTTCATGATATAGTGAAGGGTGGAAGGCACTGCATTCATCTCCTGAATCCATGGTCAACCTAAAAGGAGATTATATGAAAGACCGTAAGGCATGACATGGATAGGATTCTGCAAATTAACCACTCCAACAGTAATAGGTAAAGTAATTATCCCAAGCGGTTGCTTTGTTGTATTATCAAATCCTTGAATAGAAATGGAATCGGGTATTATTTGTGATCTATCAACTTTTAATCGATCAAGGAGACTCACACTACACACATTAAGGGCAGCACCATTATCTATGAGAGTGTGTTTGATACCTATGTGATGGAATTGAGCAATGATCATAAAGGAATCATGTTGTTTTCATAACTCCAAAGGAGGCAGCTCATGTTGATGAAAAGTAATATCAAGACTATATTTTTGAACAATAGCTGCAACATCATTCAGAGTGGTTCCAGAAGGAATTGTGAGTTATTTTTAAGTGGTTTGAAGAATGGTATTGTAAGTTGGTGAATTTTGAAGTAAATCCAAAAGAGAAATTTTGGTAGGAGTATTCTTTAATTGTTCAACAAGATCATACTCCTTTATAAGCAGGCTATAATGGGGAGCACTAGGTGGTTTAGGTAAAGGTAATGATGGTGGAGTTGGTTGTGGCATTTGTGGGTTATTTCATGTATTATATGTATGATCAACAGTTTCATCACTAGATTGTTGTGATACATTAGTGTTAGGTGGGTATAAATTGTGGCGTGGTTGATTAGATGAATGAAGCTGATGTGAGGGTGGGTAAAGGATAAGTTTAGGTTGAATGACATTAACATCCTTTATTTTAGAGGTATCACAACAAACCATAGCAGATGAGTTGGATGAGATGAAGTCCTAAAGAGACTCATCTAACAAATGAAAATCATCACTACTAGAAGGTGTGAAGGGTAAACGATCACCAATTGGTTTAGCATGTTCAAGAAAATCATTAGAGGTAGGAACGATAGTTATATCAAGTTGGTGACCACAAACCTTAGTGGATGACTTATTCGAGATGGAGTCTTGGAGGGCTTCATCTAACAAGTCAAAGTCATCAAAATCAAAAGGTTTCAGGGGGGATTGATCATTAAGGGTGTTAGGTTTCTCATGACAAGCATTAGACGATGAAGTGAGTGAGATGATGCTTTTAAGGGCTTCATCTAACTGATTGACATCATCACTACCAAGTGGATTGGATGAGATGGTTTTTCAAATTTGAATCATGTGTTTAATTGGATCATTGAATGTGGTGTGTGATTAGTTTTGGATATTTTCTAGAGTTTCCTCAATGTAAGATAATATGAAAGGGCTACAAAACATGACTAAAAATGGAACTTGTAAAAGCCTAAGACTATCCTTAAATTCCATGAAAAGAAATAAACTTTATGCGAAGGAAAATAGAAAGAACTGGAAAAAAATAGAAAGGAAATGACAAAAAATAGAAAGATGCAATGCAGGAAATGAAAATCTGGAAATGCTAATGAAAAATTGTAAAAGGACTGATTCACCCTAGATGGCAAATGAGTCCCAGGAGATGACTTTTTTAAATGTTTTTCTAATTTTTTTGTGTTTTCTATGAAATTTCAACTATATATGATGCAAATATAGAATGCAAATGCAGAGATGTAGGGTAATAGAATGAAACAAAGTAAAGAATTCTTTCACTAATGTAATGCTTTTAAGAATCCTAAAACAATGAAAGAGAATGAAATAATGAAAACCTAAGATGCTATTAGATGTAAATTAGAATGTTGTTATGCTCAAAAGTCGGGTTCACCAAAATGAAACATATATTTTTGGGACCCAATGGACTACTCTTGCACTTCTAGGGTTTTTCACCTAAAAGGGTAGAGATAGGGCCAAAAATGCTAATGTATCACTCAAATTAATGTGTATGTAATGTTGTCTAGGCTAGATGGAGTTAACTAAATGCAAGAGATTAATCTAAATGACTAAAAATGAATGCAAGACTAATATTTATACCTTGTTTGAAAACATCGTGTTGTTTGCAAAAAGATTAAAATAATGAACAAAAATGCAAGTTTTAACCAAACAGAAAGTTTTTTCTCAAAATATGTGCATCTGGAAAGCTGTAGAGGACTGGAGAACAATATGAAAAGATGATGAAATCTGAACTTGGGCTGACTAGGACTCATTTGCCACCTTGGGTGAATTAGTCTCGGGTTAGGACTTTTCTACACAAAATCTATTTTCTAATAGCTGAGGATCTGAAACAACCTCTAACTCAAATTTGTATCTTTAGGTGGGACTCATTCACCAAGCATGGTGAATTAATCCACTTTCTGATTTCTGCAAACTCAAAACTCAAATCTATATCTTGAAACCTGCACAACAAATTATGATGGAAACCTAACTCTAAATCTCAGAAAATCCTTGCAAAATAGCTTAAAAGAGTTGGTCTAATGGGGGGTTCACCTTGGTCAAACCCCTATACTAGTAATTAAACCTTGAATAGAGAAAAATCTACATAAACCCTAGCCTTAGATGTGTTAAAGACTAGGAAAGGCTAAAACATAAGAAGGGTCATATTCTATTGCTCTAAAATAAGACATGCAAGATTGATTGAAATGATACAAGATCTCTATCCTAGAAACCTTACAACACATGAAACATAGATATAAAATGACATTCAAATTCTAAATAAACACAATGCAAACATTAATCTGAAGATAAAGTGAAAATGGAAGATGGAATCAATAGGAAACCAAGTCCTTAGGCATGATTTGGTGGTTAGTTGCACCTCTTCACCCTAGATTTCTTCATGATTCACCATAGGCATCCATCATCAACCCTTTACAATAGTGGATCTTGGAAAGATTAGTGAGCTTTAAGACCTGCAAAAACCATAGTTTGTTGTCTTAAATCTTCAACTTTTGATGATGAAACTTGTTGTAGTATGCTTTGCTTTTGGAATTTCTCTTGAAGATTGATAGTGAGATCATAAGAGATGAAAAATATTGTGTAGAATGACTTAAAATGTGTATTTATAAGAAATAACACCTTATTTTCCTATTAATTAGACCTAAGAGGCTGACATTCACTAGAAACAAAAGTTAAATTAATTAAATTCCTGGTTGATTTTGAAATTTCCCTCAAAGGGGACTCATTCAGCACCCTTGGAAAATGGGTCCCACTACTGCCATTTGAAGGTGGGTTGTTGGGGTATGATGTTATTAAATGTTGTTTGTCAGGTTTTATGTGATTTCACATGTGAAACGGGCCTCTAAATCAAAATTAATAGGTCTAAGGTTTCTATAAATGTCATTTTGAAGGGAAACGATGTGAAGGGACTCAAAACTGGGTCTAATTATGCGAGAAATTGTCTCTTTTCTCAAGAGTGTCCAATTTTCTACGACACAGAGAGAAAACAAAATATTCATTGGCTCGTTGTGTGGAGACTAAACATAAGTTAATAGCACCTTGAGAAAATGATGATGGCTATCATTATTTAACAGGTACGGTGATCCCCTTAAGACATCCCCTTAAGCAAATTTTGATAACAAGTTTTTGATCCCCTTAAGAAATTTTTTAGAAAAAGTCTTTGATCCCCTTAAGAAAATTTTAAGAACTTATTTGATGATGGTTTTCATGTTTTCCAATAGGATCGGTGGTGGTTGTTGGCACTTGGATATGAAAATACTTGACAAGGAAGAATGGTCTACCTACATTCAAAGATTATGAAACACATAAAAATATTATACATTATTCACATTTGGTGGTGACAACAAATATAAAACTAGCTTGGTATCGTGGAAGACCTACAAATAAAGTTCTATGGACAATTTCTATGGAAGAGCATGAGACAATCATAGATGCATTGCAAAAAGAGAGGATGCAAATGGTACAATGGAATAAGTAAATATAGGTAGATATAGTTTTAGTTTTATATTGTCCTTTTAAATAGATTAAATACATGTTTTGATATTGGTCAAGTGTGTTATTAGTTGAAACTGATTTAAATTTTCCTTTTATAGATCCTTAAGCCATAATCACAAAAAGGATCTAGTCCATGCAGATTCAACCTAGGCAACATGGAATACTTGGTAAAAACAAGTAATTATTAGTTAAATTATATTTAAATAAATGTTTTGATTACATATTGATATTTCTTGTACATTAATAGTTAAAATTGATTTATTATCCTTTTTTGTATCCTTAAGCCATCATTGCATTGATCTCATACTTTGAAACAAAAAGGAGAGGATGCTTGGATTCAACCTACACACATGTGTGGAATACTTTCAAATGCAACTACTTGAGTTGTGTACATATAGATAGTTTTATATAAATTAAAATATGTATGTTTTGACGATTTCATTGATATTGCTTGTACCTTTATGATATCAGGTGGTGTGAAGACCTACTACATTTTGGGCACGAGTTTGAGATGTTCTTGAGATGGCATATCCAAAATTTGTAAACATTATTTTGAGATGACATATATGTATATACATACTTACAGAATTAAGCATTTTGTACAAATTACAAATACATGTACATACATAATTATGTACTCTATGTACTTCTATGTATCAAAATTTATATTCTATATATTTTGTTTGTTAAATGTGCATGTTTTCCTACTTTGAAACTCTATATTTGATTGTATAATCACTAAATATCATACACAAATAAATTTTAAATAAATTATATCCTTAAGATGTACTACGACCCCTTAAGACATCCCCTTAAGATGTGGAGGTGGATTCACATATCCTAAATATTATACTTAATTATATCATTTGTTATGCTGACTCACCCTAAAACTTATAATACTTATTTATATCATGTAATATTTATACTCAATTATACTCTTCTTTGATCCCCTTAAGACATCCCCTTAAGATGTGGCATATTAGCACATATCCTAAATATTATACTTAATTATATCATTTGTTATGATGAATCACCCTAAAACTTATAATACTTGTTTATATCACTTAATATTTATACTCAATTATACTCTTCTTTGATCCTCTTAAGATGTGACGTATTAAGACCCCTTAAGACATGCCCTTAAGACAACCTATAATTAGTGTTGGATGCTATTGTTTGTTTTGACAACTTATCAATTAGTATTCTATGCCATTATTCGTTTTGAAAACTTATAAATTAGTATTGGATGCCATTATTTGTTTTGACAGCTTATAAATTAGTATTGGATGCCATTATTTGTTTTGACAACTTATAAATTAGTGTCGGATGCTATAATTTATAGAATTTATTAATGCTTTTGTTCTCTAATTTTTTTTTGCATTGTAGATGCAAAATGTCTCATGTGTGGTGGAATCAATGCTTGATTCTACATAACATTGATTTGATTTTTAATGGATACAACCTGATTAGCTATGTGTGCTCGCAAGCGAGCCTCATCAGAAGCAACAGGTGCTGGAGGTGGGATATTAGGTTGAGCGGGTGGAGGGGGAGGTGGAGGTGGCTGAGGGGGTGGATTGATGATATCATCAATGTTAAAATGATCCATGATATCAAATATAAGTGTGCACCTGCATTAAATTATACAAAATTAACATACAAACTTAAAAAATTACAAGAAATAGTTAAATTTGAAATGCACATGCAATTTTTTTAAAATAGGATGTGCATACATATACATACACATACATATACATTGATTCAACTTGAGCATGTGCATACAAAATTCAAAATTTAAGATCTAGAACTATATGCAATTTTAATACATGTACATAGTAAAAAATAAACTTGAAACATTCACAAAAAGCTCATTTGATGTCTAATGCATATATATATATATATATTACAATTTTCCAATAGGAGAAATCATGATCTAGTAGATAGTCATAAAATATGTACTATTATAAATTCATCATTATAAGTTCATAAATTCCACCAAATTCATAAATTCATTTCACTAAAATTATCCATCTAGAACCAAAATCATAAATTCATGTCACTAAAAATATCCATCCAACAAAATTTATAAATTCATCACACAAAATATCCATCGAACCAAATTCATAAATTCATAACTATAAGATCAGTCTTAATTTTGAAACTATTGTGGCTCTCTATTTCATCTCATCATTTCTTTGCATCTTCCTTTTCAGAATCGGAAGTTCTCTCCTCTAGCCATTGTTGATGCTCATCTAAGATCCCATCCATAGCCCTGATAGCATCAACAATGGTTTGCATCCTAGATGCAAAAATCCTCACAGGTAATGCAACACATTCTTCATTTTGAATAATGTTGTTTTGATCCTGGATGGTTCTAACATTGGAATTGATTTGTGCTTGCAAACGAGCACCATTTATTTTAGGTGGTGGAGGTGGGGGGTTATGAGGTGGAGTGGGTGGAGGTGGAGGTGAAGGTGGTGGATATGGATGGCATGGAAGTGGATTGCGAATATTATTGAATTGATCCAAGTGATCTCTAAGATATGAGTGAACCTGCATTAGATTTGTAATTTCAAAATGTAAGATACATGTTTAGGAAATACCCTTAAACCATTAAATATAAATGGCCTAATTGAATACTAATGATAAAATATGTAAGCCTCATTTATGTCTAAGGAATGTTACTTGAATGAAAATACAATTAACTATTAATATAGGACAATTTATGAATGCTCTAGGGTTTATGGTTTAGAGTTTAGGATTTAGGTTTTAGGGTAATAGGATGGCTTAAGGGGATCTATGTAGTAAGGTCCTAGTACAAAATTACATGGATTTTAAGTGAATAAAATTTGGTGAAGATGCCCAAGGCAACCAAATTTCATTAAGGTCTAAGGCAACTTCACCAAATTGTATTCTCTTGAGCCATGTCATTTTTTCCTAGGAACTTACTAGACATAGATCCCCTTAAGCTATCCTATCACCTTAAACCATAAATTGATCAACCTACATCATGGAATCTCATTCATATTATAATATTGCATGATCTTATTATTGTTAAATTTGGTTGCCTTAGGAAGGGAAACTTCACCAAATTTTGAGAACTTATTTGATCCCCTTAATAAATGTCATATTAGGACACCTTAAGACATCCTAAAGTATGGGTTAAGGGGATCTATATAGTAAGGTCCTAGTACAAAATTACATGGCTTAAGTGAATAAAATTTGGTTAATATGCCTAAGGCAACCAAATTTCATTAAGGTCCTAGGCAACTTCACCAAATTTTATTCACTTGAGTCATGTCAGTTTGTCTTAGGACCTTACTAGACATAGATCCCCTTAAGCCATCCTATCACCCTAAACCATAAATCGATCAACCTAGATCATGATTTATCTCATTCATATTATAATCATGCATGATCTTATTATTGTTAAATTTGGTTTCCTTGGGAAACTTTGCCAAATTTTGAGAACTTATTGATCCCCTTAAGAAATGTCATATTAGGACCCCTTAAGACATCAATTTATAGTTTAGGGTGATAGGATGGCTTAAGGGGATCTATGTCTAGTAAGTTCCTAGGAAAAAATGTCATGGACCAAGTGAATAAAATTTGGTGAAGTTTCCCAAGGCAACCAAATTTCATTAAGATCCTAAGAAAAAATGATGGCTTTAGGGTTTAGGGTTTAGAGTTTAGAGTTTAGGGTTTAGGGTAATAGGATAGCTTAAGGGGATCTATGTAGTAAGATCCTATGACAAAAATTACATGGCTTAAGGGAATAAAATTTGGTGGAGTTTCCTAAGGCAACCAAACTTCATTTTAAGGTCCTAAGACAAAATGAGTGCTTTAGTGTTTAGGGTTTAGATTCTAGAGTTCAGGGTTTAGGGTTTAGGGAATTTAGGGTGAAGTTTTGGTGTCCCTTGGAATATAACAAACTTGAAAGTTAGTAAAGAAAATTTTCTTGTGGAACAGTTGATTGAGATAGCTCTTGTTTCAACTAACCAACCTAGATCATGAAATCTCATTCATATTATAATCTTGCATGATCTTATTATTGCTAAATTTGGTTTCCTTGGGCAACTTCACCAAAATTTGAGAACTTCTTTGATCTCCTTAAGGAATGTCATATTAGGACCCCTTAAGACATTGATTTATGATTTAGGGTGATAGGATGGCTTAAGAGGATCTATGTATAGTGAGGTCCTAGGACAAAATGACATGGCTCAAGTGAATAAAATTTGGTGAGGCTACCCAAGGCAACCAAATTTCATTAAGGGCCTAGGAAAAAATGATGGCTTTAGGGTTTAGGGTTTAGAGTTTAGAGTTTATGGTTTAGGGTAATAGGATGGCTTAAGGGGATCTATGTAGTAACGTCCTAGAAAAAATGGCATGGCTTAAGGGAATAACATTTGGTGGAGTTTAGATTTTAGAGTTCAGGGTTTAGGGTTTAGGGAATGTAGGGTGAAGTTTGGGTGGCCCTTGGAATAATGGACTTGCAATTTAGTGCCTAGTTTATGAATATTTTTTATTTTATGAATAGATTGACTATTTTTGTAATAGAAACACATAATTATGTATTATTAAGATTGAGTTTGATGTATATTTTAACTGGATTTTTTTTAATTGAATATAAGATTATTAGTTTTAACATTTTTTTCATTAATATTTCCCACTTAAATGAATTTTATGGTATAAAATGTATAATACAAAATTAGTTAATGTTGAATCAAGTATTTTATTTTTGATTGTTTGGAATTGAAAGAACCTAAAAGAAAGAAAAGAAAAATATTTAGATTCTTTTACTGTCTAGGTAACTAGTGCAAATTGAGATTTTAGACTAAACTAGAAGCCTAATTAACAAGTAATTGACTAGAATGAGGGTTAATATTGTCAAAAGACAATAGACAACACATGCAAACAATAAATGGAAATAAGGCATGACTAAGAGAGATCAAAACATAAAATAGAAATGATTGTTTAATATTATCTAATTAAGTGACAATAGGAAATGGATCAAGTACACTTGGATTTAGGAATTTGCTAACTAAATTTGCAAACAAACATTGATAAAATTTATGAATTGAACTATTCTTTAACATATTTTTTTCTAATCTAATTGTAATTTAACATTGAAACTAAAGTTTAACATATTGTTTTCTCCATACAATGCAAATGAAATTTAAAACATTTAAGCAATGCAAATGAATTTTCTTGAGATCGAAATTAGGGTTTTCAAAATCAAAATGATTTGTTTGATTTCAATATAGGTTTTAGTAAAAAAATTTGTTTCAATTCAATTTAGGGTTTCAATCTAAGCAATCAGGGTTTTTATGCAATTTTTTTGTTTCATTTCAAACTAGGGTTTTCAAATCCAAATTTTTTTGTTTGATTTGAATTCAAGGTTTCAAAAAGCTTGATTAGGGTTTCCAAATGCAATTTTTTTATTTCATTTCAATTTCTAGGGTTTTGAAATGCAATTTTTTTTGTTTCCTTTCAATTAGGGTTTTCAAATGCATTTTTTTCTGTTTGATTGAACAATTTAGGTTTCAAAAGCTAAATTTTGTTTCAAAATAACAATTCAAGGTTCATTTTTTCCTTTCTATTCAATATCTTCAGGTTTCATTGCATTTTTTATCTATTTCTACAATTCCTCATTTCTACTATTATGGGAAATAAAATGCTTAAAACGTCAAATAAATATAAAAAAAACATGCTAAAATCTATTATATTAACAATTTCAATAAAAAACAAAAAAATGCTAAAGAGTGGGGTGGAGGCATACCTGGAGGCTAGTTTTGTAGTCACTGTCGCCCACCAAATCTAGATCTTGTGTGTAGTGAAAATGAAGTTTTGTTCATTTAAAAAAAATAAATACCATTACAAAACGAGATCCTGATTATTACAAAACGGGATCCCGATTTATAAAAATTGGGATCTCGTTTTGTAATAATCGAGATCTCATTCCATGTCCATCATTTCAGGACCCTTTAACGAACGGGATCTTGATTTTTAAAAAGTGGGATCCTTTTTTACATTTAGGCTCAGGATCCTAAAGCTAAACGGGATCCCAATTTTTAAAAATTGGGATCCTGTTTATAAAAATTGGGATCTCATTTTTGCAATGCCCATTTCATTTTTTTGGCTAAGGAAAAAACTTCCACATTTCATGGACTCAAATTTGTGCACTTACCCATTAATTTAAGTAAACCCATTTATGATAGGTTGTTGGTTGAATCCTAAGATAGATAATTGAAAATACATTCCTAAATTTAAATTACGTAGGATATCTATTGTCTCTTTGTGTTTGAGGTGAACTTGATGCAAATCCTAACCTTCATTATGTATTCCTTTCTTCATCCTCAAAAGAAATTCTCTCTAAATAATAAATTCTCATTCTAATGTTTGGAAATTAGATAATTCTACTTTGATTTTTTAATTTTATAATCATTCAACAAAATTTCTTTTTGAGTAATCATAAAAATATTTTAAACATATAGACCTTATCAAAATTAGGTTATTTTTCATTTACTACACTATTGTCTTTGTCTATTATTTTCATTAAAAAATAAAAACTATAATTTTTTTCTCAAATTTGTATAGTATATAAGGATGAATTATTTTGGTTTTTATTTGATAGAAATTATTACCCTTCCTTCTTTGACCATCCCTTCCTCATACAAATATATCTCTTATAGGAACCCTCAACTAAACCTATTCAAGTATTTTCCTTCCTCTTCCTTCTTTCATTACCCTTCCTTAATTCTCATCCACCCTACATGATGCCCCATTCTACATGTCTCACAAAGATGAAAATTTTGATATTGAACCTCTACTAGATGATTCTATGTTTGTCACTCACCAAAATTGACCATATCTTGTCTCTCCCCAACATAGCCTACTTGATGATGCCACCTAATCCTAAATCTCTTCATTTGCACACTCCTTAACAAGTATCATCATTATCCATATTGAAGGGTTAGAGATGTTACAAGGTATGTGATACATTATATCACTTTATAGTATAGTTCACATAGCTTCATCCCTCTCTTCTAGCCAACCTCTTTTATTTTTCCCACCAATCAACATTCCTTCACCTAAATTTTCTTATCTACTCCTCATCCATCCCATGTATTCCTAATCTCTATCTCTCTCTCTCTCCTTTCCTCCTTTTAACTATATGATCATGTACCTTTAAGAAAGTGTTTTACATCCTACCCCTATGTTCCACCCTCTCAATCCTTACCCTTTACTTATCTTCCTTGATCCTCTCTTACCAATATTCTCACTCCCTCTACTATCCTTCCCTTAACCTTACAACCCTTGCTACACTCTTATCATAAAATGAAAAAATTAATATCTCTTACCCTCAATGTCCCAACCTATGCCTCCAAATCTATCATTTACCATATAATTCAATAAATCCCAATAATATAATGCTAACTATATATTCTCCCATCATCTTCTACCTTGGGGGATGAAACCTTAAACCTCCTCCACAACATAATATATTATAATAAATCATCCAAAAGAACCATAGTCCATCATGCTAAACATTGGCATACATGTATAATTGAATAATTGATCATAAGATACACATTCAATCCCTTATAGATAAATGTGTGTTGATTATTACTTTGATGATCATTTCTCTCTATTCATTAAGGAATTTAAACGTTAAAATGATTATACTCTTTATCTAACTATTTTATGGGTTACTTCCTCTCTCTCACTTATCTTTTCATGGAACACATTCAAGTCAACAGGATTGTAGGCCAATTTCATCAATGTTATACACTGTAATCAAGGTGTTGTAATGCAGAAAAATGTATCATTTTACTTTTTCACACTTAATTTAGAATTAATGGTAAAATTGGACTTAATTATGCCTTAATTTAGTGTTGTAATATGTATTTTACATATTCACATTAAGTTTAGGGCCCTATTAATTAAAATGGACTTAATTGTGCCTTATTTTTAGTGTTGTAGAGTGTACCTCTTTACACTTTCACACTTATTTAGGGATCCTTTAATTAATTGAGATTAATTTTCCTTAATTGGCCCCGTTAATTCAAATCCAATTCCTAATTTATTACATTTTCCAAAGAGGAAATCGAGCATTCATTAATGCCATAACATAAAACTTCTCATTGATCAATGTGTGTCCTAGGTGAGTGGCCTAGGACCCATTCACCCATGGGTGAATGGGTCCTCCCTTAGACCTAGGACCTAAATTTAAATTATTTTTTTGGTAGTATTTAAACTTATTCAAATCTTCTCCCTTTAGGAACCCAGACAAACCACTTTGTAGAAGCTTCAACTACCTATCATGGGTTGAAGGCTGCTCAATCTAAAGGATTCAAGAAGGTTTGGTTAGAGGAGGATTCTCTAAATGTTATTAATAACTTGAAGAAATCCACACCCCCTTAGTGGATGGTTGAATCTCTCATTTTAGATGAGGTGGAAAATTTTAACTCCTTTGATGAATGCTACATTTCACATATCTTTAGAGAGGGAAATGGTTTAGCTAATGTTTTTGCTAACATTGGGGTTAGCGAACATAGGATATGGGAAGGGGATGATCCCCTTCCCATCAAAGCCATTGTATGTCTAAATAATGATTTACAAAACTAGTAAGGAGGTGGTTTGTTCCATCATATCCTTTTTCACATGAGCATGTTAACATGGAAGGTTACTTCTTAGTGTGATTTCTACTCAGATTTGGCCTTTTATTTTGTTGATTTTACTATCTTTTGTAAGGGGTGACCTTTAAGATTAATTATTACCATCTACCACCTTACCTCTTCCACATAGATTGTGGGTTTCTCTAAGGCTTTATTCTCAAGGATTCTTCTCATTCTTTGAAAGTTTCTCAAGCTTATTTGGTTTGTGGTGACTGTGATCATGGGTGTTGATGGAATAGAGCTGAACCTTTCTACTATGACACTTTGAAGTCCAATGCCAAAGTTTGGGAATGATTGTAGTTGGGAGGGGTTACACCATATATTGAGAGACTCCATGGGCATGATCCTAAGGCGATTGAGACTTTTGTTCAGGGCCGAAAAAAAAGGGTTTTAAAGTATGGTAGGACTGAATTTGACATAACTAAAGACCTAATTGCTAGAATTACAGGCCTTTCTACCAAGAGTAGGAAAGTTTATAGAGACAAGAAGGAGTCAAATGGTGTGTTGGAAATTTTCTTCAAGGAAGATGAAAGGAAGATATTGGAGAAGGCTAAATGTGGGGGTTACTATCATAGCTCAATTAAGGTGATTTGGGGAGATGTTTCCAAGGAAATAATGAGGTACATAACACTTGAAAGGAGTTTCTCTATTTTATCTGGTTATCATTTTGATCTTCTCAACCATTTCAGGCATAAAAAAAAGGTCTCCTTTCCTTTTTATTTGCTAGATTCCACTGAATGTGGTATTAGAGATCATAGGCACAATCCTTAAAACCATGTTCTTCATGTGGGCCTTATCCTCCTTATTTCAGAGTATGCTAAGTTCTATGTTATTCTTGATCAACCTAAGAAGGTTGTTAAGGGTAGGAAGAAGAATCTTGAATTGGAGTATGAGATCAAGTGTGATGCTCATGAAGATTATGAACCTAGCTTAGAAGCCTCAATGGAAGTGTACTCAGAGCCTCCTACTCCTTTAAAGAGTGGTAAGAAAGGAGAAGGGCCTACAACCCCTATCTCTACAGATTATGAAATGGGTAGTGAAGAGGTGGCTATTGGAAAGTCCATTGGAGGAAAAATTGTGAAGGGTGAGTCCTTTGCCCTAAAGAAAGGGAAGAAAATTATTGTTGGGGAGAAGATTGGGAAGCCCCCATTGTTTATTACAAAGAGGAAGATGGGTTTGAAGGGTGGGAGCACCTAGAAGAAGGTCAAGTAGAACAACAACCCCGACCATGACGAGTCTATGAATATTGGTTTCAAGTCACCTATAAATGATACTTGTGGGAAAGAAAATATAGTTTCGCAAGAATAGGGTTTGAAGGTGGATAACAAAGGGATGAGTGCTGCTAAAGAAATTGGAAGCTCCCTTCACAATATTAAGATGTCGATTTCTTTCCAAAAAGGGAAGGATTTTATTGAAAGTGAAAATTTGAGCAGGGTTCCCAAGAGGACAAGGTAGATGTTAGGGATTGTTGGCCTCCTACAATGACTTAACAACTAAACCCTTAAGGTTATGATTCAGAGATTGGACATCTGATCTAAATAGCTATCTTAATCATTATGAAGGTTCATTTAATTGTCAACCCAGGGACATAGACTTGAAATGGGTCAACATAGTATGTGTACTAGGAATCCATAGTATCCATATTCATCCTATAGCTAAGAAAGATATAATGTTGAAAGTAAATTGCTTGGAAAGAAGTAGTATGAGTACTAAACATTAACCAAAAACTATACTAAGCTAAAGTGCATGACAAAAATGAAAAATTTGAGCAAACATATAGGAAACTACTATGTTTGCTTTGGTTGTAGGAACAATCATAGAAAGGAATTCTAGTGGCTGTAGGAACAGAGAATTGCCAGATTCGTAACTATTTGCACAAAAAAGTAATAACTAAGCTAAAAGATGGAATGCTCACCAAGTGAACCCCCTTGGGTGAGTATCCCTTAAGACAAACTCATATGCAACAAACTTATAACTTCATTTTATTCTTTGGAAAGCATGAGTAAAATAGAGCAACATAACTATATTACTGAAAAACTAATAATACAAGTACAACATTAGCTCAATCAACCTTCTGAGAAGGAGCATTCAAGTCTTATTTATAGAAGGAAAAACTACTAACTAACTACCTAGCAAGGCAGTCAACTCTAGCAGATTAGGAGGATGCCACTTTATGGAAAGCATAGAAAGTGGAAAGGAGGTTATGCATGAATGGAATCTGGTCAAGCTTGTTTGCCTTAGCACATATCTAGCATAACAATAGCTCCTATATTCACTCAACAAACTTATTAAGACTATTTACAAGGTAGTTATAATCTTTGATTTGAACTAGGAATCTCCCTCCATTGAGAGTCTTCACTTCATTGACCTTTGAATGATCACCTTTTTTACCTTTATGGTGAATGACCAGTTGGAAAAATCTTCCTCAATTTTGTAGGCTTTAATTATATCTGCATGAGAACATTAGTATGTACAACAATTTCATATCTATAACTATCTTAAAGTAACATTTATTAATCCACATGTAAATTAACATAGATAGTTCGGATAGCATGTTAATGTCATTAAAGGTTACAAAAATAAGCTTATGCCCAATGTTTATGGTTTTGGGGAAATAACATGAAAATGTCAACATCCAAGTATCAAAGTTTATGAAAATGACAACAAATGGATAATAAAATCTATCAAAATTTAGCTATAAATTGGACTCATCACTCCCTCCAACCTAAGGTTTTGTTGGTCCTCCAATAGAGGAAGGTTTATTCTTTTGCTTGGTTAGTAATCTGAAATCTACAACTGTCAACTATCCTACATCACTTCTTGTAACGTATGAATTATGGTCCCAATAGAACCCTTGCTTGTTGTCCAACTTGTTCCATCTTTTCCTTTCTATAGCTATATCATACTGATAATACCTAAAGTTTGGCACAAGCCATAATAGGATAGGTGGTTGAAAAGTTAATGGAAGCCAAAATTATCCCTTCATCCTTCCAATCTGTATATATCTATCAACTCTTTTGCATGCTGCAACATAGTTCTACAGAGAGTGAGGCTCAACTTCTTTTAACTCATCAGTCAGACTGTTCCACATCTGTGATAAATATCCCATTATATATTTCCCTATGGTTTATGCTACCTTATCATATTCTTTTTAAACTTCTTCTCTCATAGGAAGGATCTTACTGCTATAGCTTGGTCAGTAAAGGAATCTATGCCATTCCCAAAAAATGTCTCCTAGGTTTCAAGATTTAGCCTTGATGGGCAGGGGAGCATTGGATTCTATTTTCCTATAAGTCTTGAACTATTGTCCCCAACTAATTTCATTCTGTATCCAGGACAAAAATTCCCTTAATTGGATATCCCCAACATACAACAATGGATTCCAATCATGATCATGGGACACAACATAATTATGCAAATAGAATTCATGCAACAATTTTTTCATTTCAAGAGGAGCAATCTGATAAGCTTGGAAAAATTCAAGATGGATCTCAATAGGAGTCAAACCTAAAATGATCCTTGACAATTTAAAAGAAATATTCCTCTCCTTCAAATATAGAGCATATACTCTTGGAGGATTCTTGTACTCTAACATTTGAGGTACTAAGGCTGCTACATTTTCCACCTTTTCCTTTAGAGCAGTAATTTATGTATTCTTCTATTTAATATTTGCCTCTTTCTTTTTAATATCCTCCTTTAGTCTGCACTTCTCCTTTCTCCATTATTCTTCTCCTCTTTGTATCTCCTTCCATAAGTTCATGGCTACCATGTTCCATGAAAAATTAAAGGGTCTATGCATTCCCACCAAAAATTCTCTTGGCACTGATTCGTGCTCTTCATGTGGCCCTAGTTGCAGGGATTTTGATTGCTCACCCAATTTTTGGCTATAGGGGTTTTGATTGTTCACCCAATTATGGCTGCAAGGGTTCTTGCTCTTGCTGTAGGAACTCTTGATTTTTCTCTTGCTGCGGGAGCTCCTGATTCTCATCATACTCTTGACTCTCAGCCTATTCTGCAATGGTAGGAAGCTTTGTCAACCTTATATTTTCTTGTTCCTCAAAAATGTCCTTTTTCTCAACATTCACCTACCCCATTGGGGCTTTTGTGTCCTCTTGTGATGTTTCTCTAGGCCTAGGGCTTCCCTTTGGAGACACACCAACAACTGGTCCAACTGGTCTTATTTTTCTAGAACTTTCATGTTTTTCCTTGACTGTAGGATGAATAGTGTCATCCTTCTATTTCTTAGAGTTTGGCACTTCTTTTTCTGTCATTTTCTTTTTAGCTTTTCCCTTCCTCATTTTTGCCTCTTTCTTTTGTAGCCTAGTTCAAATTAAGGTTTGAAGAGGAACTATCTTTGTCTGAATGTTCTATCTCAGAAGAACTAATCTCTGTAGTTTTCTTAGCTACATGAGGGTTTACACTAGGGCTTGCACCATAATTCAAGGCTCTAGGAGTGGCTTCAACCGTGCTCACTCTCCTCCTAACCCTATGAGGTGGAGGAAAAACCCTAAGTCACAAATACTCTAGTCTAAATTGAACAATATTAAAAAATTCCTCCCAAGTCATATATGAAACATCATGCAAAGATTTCTCTACTAATAATTTGATCAGACAATGGTGGGAGATAGAATTATAATCCCTACATTTTTGGGTTTCAACCGCCATGATTGAAAGGAGATGATATAACACATTTGACACATTTATTCTTCGCCCATGCCTTATATGATTCAAGAGTTTGAACTGCACATAATGTAGGTTCAACTGGTGGCCTTCACAAGTGATGTACTTCATAATGTGGATAGCTACTTGCTTCCACGACTCAGGTAGAGAGGTTCTCTTCATGCCTTGCTTGTCCACATCTAATGGTAGGTCACTAGGTTCAGTAAATTGAGCAGTAGCTAACCTTGTATCTTTGGTAGCAAGGTAATGTTCACCATTGGCAGGCAACCTTGTAACTTCTGCAATCCTCTCTTTAGTAGCTACTACCTCCAACCCTTTTAACATGGCCTTTCCTTCAGACAATGTTTGTGCAAATTCCTGTGGAATGTCTTCATTATAACTATCAAGTTTTAGGAAATAGTCTAGCCATCCGCAATTTCTAAATTCTTCCAAAGAAGGTTTATCCTACAACACTACATCATGACCCATGGGTTCACTTCTAATTAACTAACCTCCCATCATTCAGCTACCCTCAATTAACAAGCACTTTGCAAGGTTTCCCTTCTTGCAATCTTTGTTTGAAAGCCAAATTTCTCCTTCCTGCAACACTACTGAATTTCCAACACTAATGTTGTATGAATTTTACCTTTTTGGTGGTTTAGGATTATGACCGAGGCATTAAAGGTAGTAAGGAGTAATAAATGAAGGGTACGATCAAGAAAAATGGCTGCGGTTGATGTCATCTCACACATGCAAGCCGTCACCTCACTCAGAATTCAAATTAGCTCAATTTAAATTTTGTTGACATGGACCAAAATGCATTGACACATGTACATTGTATTCACACTCCCCCCAATCTAAATTTGAGCATGTTTCCTCACATGCAAGGTGATAATGATGATTTGACAGGGTAGGGGATAATTGCATGCTATGGAGAACATCTACATTAATGCACAAGAATTAAATACATATACCAAAAGAAAATTAAGATGTAACAAATTGATGCACATGTACCTGAATTCATGGAATATTTGTTGCAAAAAAATATTGAGGAAGTACTAGTCACATTTTAAGAATTCAGTTGAGCATTTAATGAAAATGGAGGTGGAATGAAGTGAATTTGTGGCAAAGTGATGGAAGAGAGAGAAATATGGAAATGGATGAGCGGATGGGTGGATTAATGAAGTGGACTCCCACGAAAGTGGAAGTCTTTATTATGAAAATTTATGTACCTTGGTTAGCCAGAAGGAGGGACACTTGGTCCGCTTCCTTCAGCTGTAGGAAGTTTGGGTGGTGCATGTTGAGTGAATTATTGCATGAAATACTCCTTGGAAGTTGTTTTGTGATACAACCTGAGGCGATGACTGTTGAGAAGCAACTTAAATTTGACAGGATCAATGGTAGTGAGCTGAACATCTCCATTGGGAAAGACGTCAACAACCTCATATGGTCCTAGCCACATTGTTTGCAGCTTACTAGCATTATCCTAATATCTGGAGTCATAAAGGAGTTCCTAGTCTCTTGGCTAGAATTTCTTGTCCTTTATGAATTTATCATGCCATTTTATTCTTTGATTTTGCACTACCTCTATGTGATACAAGGTTGTCATTCTCATCTCATCCAAATTATTCAGCTGCATGATTCTGTCCTTTTCTGCCTTAGAGATATCTATCCCTAAGTCTAGTGCAATCCTGAGAGTCTTTTGTTTGAATTCAATGGTCATCATAGCTATCTTTCCATACAACTCAAAAGGATTAAAACTAGTGGTTGTCTTCTAGCTAGTTCTATAGGCCTAGGCAGCTTTTGGAAGCCTATTTTCCTAGTATTTTCTATGAATAGCCACTATTTTGGTTAGAATGGCTTCAATTTCCCTATTGGTAACCTCAACTTGGCCATTGGCCTAAGGGTGATAAGGAGTAGACTTCCTATGCCTCACATTATATTCATTAACCAGTGTTGTGATAAGGGTTGATGTGAATTGTGCCCCTTGATCAGTCACTATCTCCCTTGGAACTCCATAACGAGTGAAAATTTCCTCATAAATAAATTTTGTAACCTTATTATCTCTTGCATTCTTCATTGCTTGAACTTCTACCCACCTGGTCACATAGTCAATGCACACTAGGATATAGGATTTACCATTTGATGGAGGCTCAATGGGTCCTACAAAATCCAATCCCCATTTATCAAATGGAGTTATTACTACCTGGGGGTAAAGGGGCATCTCATCAGATTTGGTTGGCCAACCCATTCTTTGGCATCTATCACACTTCCTTCAGTAATATCATGTGTTCAAAATCTTCATTGTTGTCCTCTTGGCTACAAAATTCCCTCCACAAGGTTCATTGTGACATGCATGCAATATATCATATGTCTCATCTTCCCTCATGCATCTCCTCATGACATGGTATGGTCTAGTGTAGAACAAACATCCTGCAATCCATGAGAAAGGAAAAGATTTTTCAATGAGTACCCTTCTCTCTTTTGGAGAGAAATGAGGAACCCTCCTTGTGACCAGATAATTAGCTATGTCAGCATACCAGGGTGTATGCACATTAGGGAAAGAGTCATCAATGATGTGAGCATTTTCTGAGGTAGTCAGTCTAGAAAGAAAATCTACTGCAACATTGGCCCTTCCTGGTTTATCAACAATGGTTATGTCAAGCTCCTGCATCAGCAACAACCATCTTGCTAGCCTACCTGAGATCAGGGGCTTATTGATGAGATACCTAATGGTTGCATGGTCTTTGTGCATAAAGATCTAGTAGCCTGTTATGTAGTTTTTTGGATTTTTTAAGTGCATAGATCATTGCCAACATTTCCTTTTTTATCACTGTATAATTAAATTTAGCTCCTTGTAGGTTTTTGCTGACAAAATAAATAGCATTCGCAGTTGCTTCTTCTTTCTATCCCAAGACTACTCCTATAGCATAGTCTGATGCATATGTATGAATATGAAAGGGAAGCTCCCAATTGGGACCTTTGAGTATAGGAGCATGAGTTAAAGTTTCCTTCAAATCAGAGAATGCCTTCTCAGAGTCTTTTGTCCACTGGAACTCAACATCTTTGGTTAGGAGATTGCACAATGGTGCTGATACTTTGCTGAAATATTTGATGAAACACCTATAGAAGCCTACATGTCCCAAGAAACTCCTAATATTGTTTTGTTTTGCAGGTATAGGAAGATTGGTGATCACCTCAATCTTGGAAAGATCTACTTGAATCCCTTTGTGATAGATGTAGTGGCCAAGGACTACACCTTCCAACATCATCATGAAGCATTTTTCACTGTTTAAAGAAAAAATATGGTCTTCACATCTCTATTAGACTCTCCTAAGATTTTTCAATGCTTCATTGAAGTCAGCACCATAGGTAGTAAAATCATCCATATAGATTTTCATGCAATCATGAGAGATATTTGAAAATATGATAATGACTACCATCTAAAAAGTTGTAGGTGCATTGCATAAGCCAAATTAGAGCACTAAGTAGGCATAAGTCCCCCATGGATAGGTAAAGGTGGTCTTCTCTTGATCCTCTGGTGAAATTTGTATCTGGTTATAGCCACTGAATCCATCCAAGAAAGAAAAGTATTACTTTCTTGCAAGGGAATCCAACACTTGGTCTATGAAAGGAAGGGGAAAATGGTCCTTTTTGGTGGAAGCATTGAGTTCCCTATAATCAACACAAACTCGCCACTTTCCTTCCTTTTTGGGAATAATCACCAATGGAGACACCCACTAGCTATTTGAAATGGGGTAGACAAATCTTGCATCTAGCAATTTTTGTAGTTCCCCTTTTACAATTTCCCTCAATGGAGGGTTAATTCTTCTTTGTGGCTGCCTCACTGGTGTACAATCTTCTCTAATGTATATCCTATGAGTGTAGAACTTAGGATCCAATCCCTTCATATCATGATAGTCTCATGCAAATGCATGTTGGTGGGTCTTCAGTAAGTTTTTCAATGGCAGTTGTTGTTCTTCACTTAGCTTGTTGTTAATATTTAGATATTTTCCTTCTGACACTTGAACTTGTGTAGTTAACTCTATCATAGCTACTTCACTAATGCTTGGTACCTTTAGCTCATGTGGCAGCAATGTATGAGACATACTTTTTGTTGCAAGAAGTTCTACTGTAGGAAGATCGGTCCAAAGTGTCTACACTGGATCAACAGAACTAGATGCAAAGAGGATAATTCTTCCTACATGCCACAATGGTTTTGAATTATGTTAGAGAATACTTCATCTTCTTTCTAAAGTTGCATGAAAGAACTTCTGCCTAACATCATAAGTTGTGCCACAAAATTTACTTCTTCAGCCTCTTCACCAACATGTGGCCATATGGGGTTATCATATCATGGGATGGCTGAGTAGGAGGGTAGAGAACAAGTTTTTTGGTGCTCTTCCCATCAGAAATGGTCATGTCTCCTTATTGGCATCTGATATAGGCATCTACTATTGCTAAACATGGTCTTCCTAGAATAATGGGGTACCTTCCTGGTGTAGCTTTGGGAGAAAGAATCATGAAGTCTATTGGGTACTCCCAAGAGTCTAGAGTTACCACAAGATCCTATACTATACCATTAGGTTTAATAGTGGAACTATCAACAAGTTGTAGGACAATAGGAGTAGGTCTCCTGCTTGCAACATTTAGTTGTTACAAGATATCCTTAGTCATCACATTTATTGTTGCCCCCAAATCAATCAGAGCATATTCTTTATTTGGATCCCATTTATAACAACTCCTACCACAAGACTACCTAGGTCATTGTATTTGGGAATAGTCACTTTCCCAAGCATGATGTCAACCAGTTGTCCCACCATATGAATTGTAGTGGGGTCTTTCTTTTTCCTGCTTGGCTTCTTGAGGCATGCTTTCTTATTTGCTTTGCCATATATGGGAACATCTTTTATGGTATGAAATAGAGGTATCTTGACACATATATGCTTCAACTGATCTAGGATGCTAAAGGTTGTTTCCTCCTTCTCTTCCTTTTGTTTATAAATTTCCAACCTCTGAGGAAATGGTGGTTCTTGTTCAGTCTATTAGACTGGGACTGGTTCAGGGTCCTTAGGTACACTTGGCTAAATGGGTACATTCAGATGCTCCTCTTCTTCCAAAGGAAGTTCACTGATAATGGGTGTGGAAGGAGCTGGAAAAGTAGTTCTTGAATGCAAGTGGACTTCACTTACACTCACAAAATATGCAAGGAATTAATTTGGATCAACAGAGTAGACTAGCTGCTATTGCGGTTTGTTATTTGGGTTAGGTGTGGGTTGAGCTGGTAGTTGAGTAGGTCTAGGTGTGTTTTGACTTGAGCTAGTAAGAGGAGGCATTATAGCGGATTTTTGGGGCTGAGAATGTGGTTACATTTAACTAGTTCTTTGGTTTGTCCATTGTTGTCCTCCCCTCCATTGATATGTTTGTTTCCAGTTTGCTAGAGGTGGTTGCCAATTTCCATAAAACTGCTACCAATTCCCTTGAGGTTGTTGTCACTGGGGTGGAAAGTTTTGGTGATTGGGCCAAGTATTTGGAGGGTCATTCCAAGGTTGTGGTTGGTATCCTCCATAGTTGAATGGATATGGGGGTTTCCATTGGTTTCCAGATGAATAAGAATTAAAATAGGGCCCAACAAAAGATAATGGGTCTAGTGGCATACCTTGTCTTGGATCCCATGCTCTCCATTGTGCAATGTATTAGACTTGGTCATCTTCACCTTGGATTGGTTTTAACTTAGGTGGAATCTACTTAATATCATTGTTAGCTACCATATTGCATCTACAATCCTTCTTTTTTCTGCAATGAGGGCAATATTCTACCAACATTGCCTCTACCTCCTCATGTTTCTTCTAAAGGAACACAAAGACCACTGAGAGGGGGGTGAATTAGTGGGCTAAAATTTTTAACATTCTAATTAATGAGTTAATGAAATTTAAAAGCATAAACCTGAAGCAAAGGTAAGGTAATTAAACCAATCATGCAAAATGCATCCCACAAAATAAGATGTACGAGGAAAAACCCAAGATGGGAAAAAACCTCGGTGAGAATAGTTGTTGGAGGCTACTGCTCCAATGTAGCCTCACAATGAAAATGATGTTTGATTACAATTTATGGGCACCAACCCAAAGGAACACCAATTCCTAGTTTATGAGCACCAACTCAAAGGAGCTCCTACCCCTAATCTGAGCACCCACTATGATGAGGTTACAATAAGAGATTTATGATTACAGTTTCATTATCATGTTACAAATGAGATTTTGTAACTCAAATGGTTTTTTGTACTTGTGTTAACTTGCTGTCCTCAAACAACCTCTTCTCTTCAATCATGCACAAACTCTACAAATGCTCACAAAAAACTTATCACATGCCTTCTCACACTCCTGTAGAAATAAAATATTTAAAACTCAGGAAAATACATACTTTGTTTTTATAGAGTCATCTAAACTTCTCTCACACCTCTTTTCTCTGAAGATTACAACATTACGAACATCTACAACAATTAATAACAAACATTTTATATTACTACTATAGAGCAATGGAAAAAAATTGTATCTCTAAACTTCAATCAAATAAATCTGCAACAATTTGTTAGTAACTTTCTAACTTTTCTATATTATTCTTTTTAATTTGTGACATATTATCTTTGTCATTACAACTACTACATTCTGCCCTAATCTTCAAATAAGAAATTCTGCAACATTCTGTCAGAAACTTTCTGACTTTTTTGTAGCAAACTTTCTACATATTCCTGTAGCGGTCTTTTGCAAAACATTAATAAACCTAAATCGTATTCTCCTTCTATTCTTCCATCTACAGATATTTAATACTTTTCTAGAGCAGCTAAAATATTCGATGTAGAAAAACCTTTTTAGAATGGCTGCAATTGATTAAAAAAAAAAAATTCCTAATTTTTTAATCAAATCCCTGTAGCTTCAAAGGTTTATTTTTCCCAGTCAAATCAGCTACTTGCAAATATAATTGCAATGTCTAATAATAAATAAGTATATCTAGGGAGTCCCCAAAAACAACAGGAGGTAACTTAAACACAAATATTTTACAAAAAAAAATCTTTCCCTTCAATCGCTGCTATAGAAGCTTTGCCTCTAAGCAAGGAATAAAACCAAATTGTTTGAATCACAAGGAAATGAGATTAAAAAGAAAAATATCTGATTTGCATCAATCAAAAGACAACCGCCATACCTTTTGTTGTAGAAAAGTGACAAATAAAATATTTAAACTTGATGGTTTAACCAACACCACGTTATCCTATAGATGTCAAAACATCTGAACATTGACGAAAGAAAATCTAATCTTCTATAGCTGCACACAAAAACACTTTATGTATCCACAAACCCTAGCAGGATAAACTTTACATATCACTAAGTTGTCATTCTTCCAATCTCCTTTAGCCACATCATCTTTCACATTGGTCCAAGCTGCAAAGTTGGATTTTTGCATATTAAAATTGTAGCTAGCTTTTTAAAGTCGTTTTGACTTTGTTGAACCCGTCACTGTGAAGCTCCTATTGTCAGGCAATGAACTTCCTATCACTTGAACTATACTCAACTGTAACTACAAAATGAGATGTTTTTGTAGCTATACTTGTTCCTGTAGCTACATACAAACATTGTATTCATTGAGTTGACAACAATGGCAATCTAATGCCAACCAATAAAAACTAAAATGCCAACAATCTCCCCCTTTGGCATTGATGTCAACCAATCGAATCTCTATGCTACCAACTGAAGTTTGATCTCCACATCCTCTAGATAAAACTTCACAACATTAGCTATAAGATTCTTTCTCCCCCTTTCAAGATACTTTCCCCCCCTTTGACAACAATGGAAAAGGGTGCCATAAAGATCACTTGCAAATCAAATACCTCTATGATAAAATAGAATAAACAACTGAACACACAAATGATACCATGGAACACACCACTTCCAAATTTTATTCCCCCGTCATGAACACTACATGTTGCATTGAAACAAAAAGAAAGCATATACCAGCATAAAGAGCAGCAATAAACTTGGACAACAATAATCTTCTTTCTGCAGAAACATTGAAAGAGCAGCAAAATATTAGAAATGACTGTTAGACCAGCAACTATCTCTCCTTGAACTGTAAACATATCACTTCTACCCCCTTCGATTAGGACAAACTTAGGGATGTAAGATGAAATACAATAAGCTCCTCCTGAAACATAAACTTCCATATCCAACTAAGTGTTGGAAGAGGGAGATACAACTCCCAATCTCTTTCTTAAATACTCAAATGTCTCTTTGGGAAATAGTTTGGTAAGGATATTAGCTATTTTCTCACCAATATTCACATACTCAAGTTGAACTTCTTTTTCACTCACTTTTTCTCTCAAGAAATGGTGCTTAATAGCTATGTACTTGGTTCGTGAGTGCATGACTAGATTTTTAGAGATATTGATTACACTAGAATTATCACACATAATGGAAATAGGTGTTGAATATTCTACCTAGATATCTTTTAGATTTTGTTTCATCTAGAGAACTTGAGAACAACATGAGGCAATAGGTATGTATTCTGCTTTAGCTATAGATAAGTAGATAGATTCTTTCTTTTTACTGTGCCAAGAGACCAATCTACCACCAAGGAAGAAAGCACCTCCACTCGTGATCTTCCTTTCATCTATGCACCCAACCCAATCTGCATCTATATAAGCTTACAAAGTGAAATAATCATGTTTAGCATACCATAAACCATATGTCAAACTACCTTGCAAATATGTGAAAATTCTTTTGATAGCATTCAAATGAGATTGCTTTGGAGAAGCTTGAAATATAGGTACCATACAAATTACTTGTACAATATCTAGTCTAGAAGTAGTAAGGTATAAAATACTACTAATCATGGATCTAAACATGGTTTGATCAACATTTGGTGAATTATCATTCTTGGAAAGCTAACACCCAGTCACCATAGGTGTACTAACAGGCTTACAATAATCCATTTGAAACCTTTTCAACATGTTCTTAGCATACTTGATTTGTGAAATAAAAATTCCTTTGTCTAGTTGTGAAATTTGCAAACCAAGAAAGTAGGACAACTCACCTATCATTGGCATCTCAAACTCTTGTTGCATTTGATCAGCAAATTTCTTGCACAAATCATCATGACTTCTAGCAAAGATGATATCATCTACATAAACAACAATGATAATCATGTGATTACCTTCCACTTTGGTGTAGAGATTGTTGTCAACACATCCTCTTTTGAAGCCTTGTTGATGTAAATAGATGTCCAATCTAGAGTACAATGCTCTAGGTGCTTTTTTTAATCCATATAGTGCTTTTCTCAATCTGCACACATAATCTCCTTTCTCAAGTGACTCAAACCCTTCAGTTTGCTCCATGTAGACTTCCTCTTCAAGGTTACCATTCAAGAATGCAGATTTAACATCCATTTGATAAACCTTGTAATCTTTATATGCTGAGAATGATAAGAACATTCTAATAGCCTCTAGTCTTGCAACTGGGGAAAATGTTTCCTCAAAATCTATGCCCTCAACTTGAGAATATCACTTGCATACTAGTCTAACTTTATTTCTAATCACTTTACCTTCTTCATTTACATTATTTCTGTAGACCCATTTTGTGCCAATGATGTTCTTACCAATCGGCCTTGGAACTAAATCCCATGTCCTATTTCTTTCAATCTATTGTAGCTCTTCTTTCATAGTTTTTATCCAATCTTTACTCTTGTTTGGCTTCATTGTAGTTCTTTGGTTCTATTTCAGTTAGAAGAAACAAGTAGACTTGATCATCATTTCTAGCATGTCTTCTTATTTTCACACCACTATCTTTGCTTCCAATAATCTGATTTTTAGGGTGGTACTTCTGAACATACTTGCTAGGGGCCTTGTTTGGAGGAATTTCTACCATTTCTTCTTCATTTTAAGATTTCTCTTCACCTTCATTATGATATTCTTCAATCTGAATTTCTAATTTTTTCCTTGACTGTTGCAAATTTGCATCTATTCTCACATGTACACACTCAACTATTCTCTTGAGGAGTTTGTTAAAATATTTATATGCCTTACTATGAGTTGAGTATCCTAAGAATATTCCATTATCACATCTTGCATCAAAACTACCAAGCCCATCATCATCTTTCTTAATGAAACACTTACTACCAAAAACTTTGAAGTATTTAAGAGAAGGTTTCTTACTGTACCATAGCTCATAAGGTGTCCTTTTTCTATCCACTCTTAGTTGGGCCCTATTTAGTGTGTATACTATTGTATGAATAGCCTCTTTCCAATAAACATATGGCAGATTTGACTCATTAAGCATAGTTCTTGCCATTTCTTTCATAGTCATATTCTTCCTCTCAACAACTCCATTTTGTTGAGGTGTTCGAGCAGAAAAATATTGTCTTCTAATCCCATGTTGTTCACAATAATCTTCAAAACTAATTTGAAGAAAACTCTCCACCATGATCTAATCTTAAACATTTTACCTTGAAACCACTTTCTTTCTCAACCATTTTTCTGAATACCTTGAATCTTTCAAATGCTTGTGACTTATCTTGTAGGAAAGTTACCCAAGTCATCCTTGAGTAGTCATCTATCAGTAACATAAAGTATTTTTCACCATTCAAAGATCTCGTCCTTATAGGACCACATAAGTTTGTATGTACTAACTTAAGTGGCCTTGTGGTTGAGTACTCTCTAGTCTTGAAACTAACTTTAGTTTGCTTCCCTTTTTGACATTCATCACAAATAGTGTTTGCTGATTTAGATATCTTTGGCATGTGTTTCACATAACCTTTTGAGCTTACCTTGACAAGGTTGTCAAAATTTATGTGTCCTAGCCTCCTATGCCATAACCAACTCTCATCCACTGGTCCCATCATACATTGAGCTTCATGACATTCTTTCGAGTTGTAGACATTTCCATCAGTTCTTTTACCTTCAGCAACTAATCTTCCATTGTTCTCCTTCCTTATTTCACATCCTTTGGAATCAAATGAAAACTTATAACTATTGTCACACATTTGACTTACACTAAATAAGTTGTGTTTCAGACCTTCAACATAATAAACATCCTTTGTGAGTTGTTTCCCATCAAGACTTAAAGTTTCTTTACCTTTTATCTTGGTTGAGGAGTTATTTCCAAGCTTAACTGAACCACCATTCCAATCTTCTAGCTATTTGAACTTGTTCCTGTTGCCAGTCATGTGGTTGGAGCAACCACTATCTATCACCCACAAATTTTTCTTTTCTGCATGTAATGTTGTTTGAGCTAACATGCTTGATTTAACTTTATCTTTACTCACTTCCTTCCACTCTTGTTTGGTTTCATTCTTCTTTGCTGCTACTTTTTCTTCATTTTTGTTCTTGGGGGAAGCAACTACATTCTTCTCAAGTTCAGTAGATCTTTCTCTACAAAACTTTGTTGTGTGTCCATAATTATGACAATAATAGCATTCAATCTTCTCATTGAACATAGGAAAGTTGAAACTTTTATAATTTGCAATTTTATGTCCTAAATTATTACAGTTGTAACACTCAATATCCAAATCTCTCAATGGTGCAAAAGGATTCTTGCTCATGAAATTTGGAGCTACTCTCTTCACCATTTTGCAAAGAATAAACTTATGACCAAATGCATTACATCTAAAGCAATAGCCATAAAACTTAGGGGTATACCAATTATTATACCGAGGAATACTTTTAGTTGTATTCATAGCAGCAATAGAGCTTCTCATTCTTGGGGCAGAAACATTAACTTGTAGAGCAGTAGAGTTATCCTTTGGGGCAGCAATACTATCTCTTGAGACAACAACATTTTCTCTTGTTGCAACATTAATACCATCTCTTGGGTTTTTATTATTTGGGGCATCAACTTTTTCACTTGTGGCAGCAGTGAAAATAATCTTCTTCTTGGGTTTTTCACCCATATTTGAGCTCTCACCATGTTCATAGCCAACACCACCATAATATTTGTTATTTTTCTGCTTACCAAGTATATCATTAGAGCATTAGTGTTGCTCTCATTTTTCATTCTCAACTTTAGATCATCTTGACAAGCTTCTAACTCTTTCCTCAAAGTTACTACCTCTTGTTCCAACTCATGGAATTCCTTTTATTTTGCTTCAACTTCAGATTTCAAAACTTCAATTATTCTTTTTGCTTCTTCCATCTGAGTCTTTAGAGTAACAATAATCTTTTCTAACTGGTCTTGTTCTTTTGAGGCATTGTTGTTTAATTTGGTATGCTCTTTCTTCAACTTGTTTAGTTCATCAAGAGAAAAAATCAACTCTCTTTCAAAATCCACCTCAGCATCAACTTCGTCTTCCTCATCACTATCAACTAGTCTTGTATTTTCAGATTGAGCATTATTTTCAATCTTTGAATTCTTCTTTTCATTTAGAACTTCTTGAGCCATGAAGATATTAACATCTTTCTCATCTTCACTAGAGTCTTCAGCTAAATCACTTTCATCATCTGATATCCCACCTTCAACAGTGAGAAGACTTCTCTTCCTCTGATAGTTTTTCTTCTTGGATTTGAAGCACTTCTTAGGTCTAAATTTTTTAGTTTCTTCAATGTTTTCTTCCTTCTTTTCATAAGGATACTTAGTAGAAAAATTCCCAATCTTTCCACAATTAAAACACTTAAAGGTTAGCTTCTCCTTGTATTTTCCCGATCCCTTCTTCAGCTTCTTGACAAAGTTTGCTTCAGCATTGTTAGGATCTTCATGATCAACATTTGTAGCTGCTTCTTTTCCTTTCTTCACCAAGTTGAAGGCAACTTCTCTCTTAGAGGGTTCAACACTCATAGTCCTCATCTCATAGGCTGATAATGAACCAAATAATTCATCCATAGAGAAAGTCTTTATGTCTCTAGCTGCTTCTATGGCAAAAACTTTAGTAGATCATATTTTGTTGTTAATGACCTCAGAAATTTCTTGACAATTACATTATCTTCAATTTCTTCTCCAAGTCCTCTTACATCATTAACAATCTCATCTACTCTTTGTAAGTAATAGACAATATTTTCAGCTTCTCTCATCTCCAGGCCTTCAAAAAGAGCTCCAAGATTTTGCAACTTAGCTTGCTTCACATTCTCATCACCTTCATAAATATTTTGTAGCTTATCCCATGTTTGTTTTGCAGATTTGTAGTGCATAACTTTGACAAACTTAGTATCAAACAATCCACTAAGAATAGCATGCTTGGCCTTAGCATTATACTCATATTCCTTTTTAGCATTAGGATCATTTGGAGGTGTTTGGAGAACATTGTAACCATTTTTTACACTCAGCCATACATCACAACCTAAAGAAGACTAGTAGGTTTCCATTCTTCTACTCCAAAAGGCATAGTTGGTACCATCAAACATAAGTACTTTCATAGAGGAGGATTCATGCTTAGAAATTGTGTTCACTAACCAAAATCTACCCAACCTAGAGAAAGCTTTCTAATAGGGAACCTAATGCTCCGATACCAATTGAAGGAACACAAAGACCACTGAGAGGGGGGGTGAATCAGTGGGCTACAATTTTTAACTTTCTAACCAATGAGTTAATGAACTTTAAAAGCATAAACCTGAAGCAAAGGTAAGGTAATTAAACCAATCATGCAAAATGCATCCCACAAAATAAGATGTACGAGGAAAAACCCAAGATGGGAAAAAACCTCGGTGAGAATAGTTGTTGGAGGCTACTGCTCCAATCCAGCCTCACAATGAAAATGATGTTTGATTACAATTTATGGGCACCAACCCAAAGGAAAACCAATTCCTAGTTTATGAGCACCAACTCAAAGGATATCCTACCCCTAATCTAAGCACCCACTCAAATGAGATTGCAATAAGAGATTTATGGTTACAGTTTTGGTATCATGTTACAAATGAGATTTTGTAACTCAAATGGTTTTCTGTACTTATGTTAACTTGTTGTCCTCAAATATCCTCTACTCTTCAAGCATTCACAAACTCTGCAAATACTCTTTAATTCCTCCTTTCTGTTCTTTTCCAACCTCACAATACACTGTATGATATCCTCTCCATCAACACAATAAGTTTTCACAAAAAAAAATCACATGCCTTCTCACACTCCTGTAGAAATAAAACATTTGACACTTAGGAAAATCCATACTCTATTTTTACAGAGTCATCTAAACTTCTCTCACACCTCTCTGCTCTAAAGATTACAACATTAGGAATATATACAACAATGAATAAAAAACATTTTTTATTACTACTGTAGAGCAATGGAAAAAATTTGTAGACCTAAACTTCAATCAAATAAATCTACAGCAATTTGTTAGTAACTTTCTGACTTTTCTGTAGTAATATCTATTTGTAGATTTCTGATATATTTCTGTAGCATATCAAGTAGATATTCCTGTAGCAGCATGCTTTTTAATTTGTGACATCTTATCTTTTTCATTACAACTTCTGCATTCTTCCCTGATATTCAAACAAGAAATTTTGCAACATTATGTCAGAAACTTTCTAACTTTTCTGTATCAAGCTTTTTGCATATTCCTATAGCAGTCTTTTGCAGAACATTAATAAACCTAAGTATTATTCTCCTTCTATTATTTCATCTACAGATATTTAATACTTTTTCTAGAGCAACTAAAATATTCGATGCAACAACACCCTTTTAGAATGGCTGCCATTGATTAAAAAAAAACTCTTCCTAATTTTTTAATCAAAACAAGATCAAATCCCTATAGCTTCAAAGGTTTATTTTTCCCAGTCAAATCAACTGCTTACAAATATGATTGCAATGTCTAATAATAAATAAATATATCTAGGGCATCCCCAGAAACAACATGAGGTAACTTAAACACAAGTATTTTACAAACAAAACCTTTCCCTTCAATCACTGCTATAGAAGCTTTCCCTCTAAGCAAGGAATAAAACTAGATTTTGTTTGAATCACAAGGAAAGAAGATTAAAATGCAAAAAATCTGATTTGCATCGATCAAAAGACAACTACCATACCTTGTGTTGTAGAAAAATGACAAATAAAAGGTTTAAACTTCAGGGTTTAACCATCACCACATTATCCTGTAGCTGTCAAAACATTTGAACACTGATAGAAGAAAATTTAATCTTCTATAGCCACACACAAAAAATCTTTACGTATCCACAAACCCTAGCAGGATAAACTTTACATATCACTAAGTTGTCATTCTTCCAATCTCCTTTAGCCACGTCAGCTTTTACATTGGTCTAAGCTGTAAAGTTGGCTTTTTTCATATTAAAATCGTAACTAGCTTTTTAAAGTCATTTTGACTTTGTTGAACCCGTCACTATGAAGCTCTTGTCGCTAGGCAATGAACTTCTTGTTGCCTGAACTGTACTCAACTGTAACTTCAAAATGAGATGTTTTTGTAGCTATACCTATTCCTGTAGCTGCATAAAAAAATTATATTCATTGAGTTGACATCAATGGCAATCTAATGCCAACAATCTTCATCTAATGCCAACATCTTCTTAGCTTGAAGTGTATCCAACTAAGTAGCCAGGTTGTTTTTAAAGTTTTGTTTGAAGTCTTCCAGCAAGTGAGTAATTTATGTCCTTGAAACTCCACTGGTGGATGACTTACCCATAGAGGATTGGTAAACTCTCGCTTTCTTTGAAGCTTCCCTAGAATAGTTTTGACATAGCTTCTTAATATCTTCCCAAGGATCTTGGGTGATATCTACTCCTCCCATCAGGTCTAAAGCCTCAATGTAGCTCTCATTATTCCCTCTCAAGAAGAGAAACTTTTGGAACTCTTCATTGAGTGTATGATGCGAATAATTTTGTAGACAAAACAAAAACCTTGCAATGTAATCCTCCAAACTCTCATCTTCCTTTTGTTGCATCCTAAAGATGTCATCTCCTCTCATGTCACTACCCCTACAATATTCCTTGTACATCTATAGAAACTTTTTCTTCATTTCATCCCAAGTCTCCATAGTATTTTTTCCTAGGCTCATAAACTATTTCAATGCAACCTCTTTTAAGGTGGTAGGAAACAACTTAAGCCTATGAGCATGATTGGTATAGTCATAGCTTCTGCAAAGGTTATCAAAATCAAACAAGAAGGTATCAGGGTCTTCTGTGACAAGTCCATAGAACTTAGGAAGGACTGAAGTAGGGATATTTTTGAGGTTCTCAACTTCATTCTGATGAGAAATGGGGAAAGGAAAATTTAGTTGGTTAGGTTTGTTTCTATTTGCATCACCCATGTCTACCTGATGGAGTTCCAAAGCAAATGGGTTCTCAAGCATATTTTGATCTTCAGAGGACGTTTCAGAACTACTTAAATGGGGAAATGCATTAGGAAAAGGGTGTATCTCTTCCTCTTCTTCTTCTCTTGGTAGATTTGGAAGCTCTTCTAGCTGAAATGGATCAAGATCATTAGGAAGGAATATCCCATAAGCATCTATTCTCCTTCCTTTATGCATACGGTTCCAGCTTAGTATCAACCAACTCACACAAAGAATTGGTGAAAGAATAGGGGGGTCATTACTTCCCGAATGAGGGGTATACTAAGAGAAAACTTTTTGAAATACTACAATAGGAGAGAAATTGTTAATGACTCTGAAGAACTTCCTAGTTTGACACCATCCCTGATAATGGTGCCAAAAATGTTGGCCTCCTACAATGAATTAACAACTAAGCCCTTAAGGATGTGATTCAGAGATTGGATATCTGATCTAAATAGCTATCTGAATCATTATGAAGGTTCATTTAATTGTCAACCTAGGGATGTAGACTTGAAATGGGTCAGCATAGTATGTGCACTAGGAATTCATAGTAGCCATATTCATCCTACAGCTAAGAAAGATATAATGTTGAAAGTAAATTTCTTGGAAAGAAGTTGAATAAGTACTAAACATCAACCAACAACTATACTAAGCTAAAGTGCATGACAAAAATGAAAAATTTGAGAAAATAGATAGGAAACTACTCTGTCTACTTTGGCTATAGAAACAATCACAGAAAGGAATCCTAGTGGCTGCAGGAATAGACAATTGCCATGTTTGTAACTATTTGCACAAAAAAGTAATAACTAAGCTAAAGGATGGAATTCTCACCAATTGGTCCCCCTTAGATGAGTATCCCTTAAGACAAAGTCAGATGCAACAAACTTATAACTTCATTTTATTCATTGAAAAGCATGAGTACAATAGAGCAAGATAACTATATTACTGAAAAACTAATAATGTGAGTACAACATTAGATCAATCAACCTTCTGAGAAGGAACATTCGATTCTTATTTATAGAAGGAAAAACTACTAACTAACTACCTAGCAAGGTGGTCAACTCCAACAGATTAGGAGGAAGCCACTTTATCGAAAGCATAGAAAGTGGAAAGGAGGTTATGCATGCATGGAATCTGGTCAAGCTAGTTTTCCTTAACGCAGATCTAGCATAACAATAGCTCCTATATTCACTCAACAAACTTATTAAGACCATTTACAAGGTAGTTACAATCTTTGATTTGAACTAGGAATCTCCCTCCATTGAGAGTCTTCCCTCCATTGATCTTTAAATGATCACCTTTTTTACCTTTATGGTGAACAACTAGCTAGCAGAATCTTCCTCAAATTTGTAGGTTTTAATTATATCTTCATGACAACATTAGTACGCACAACAATTGCATATCTATAACTATCTTAAACTAACATTCATTAATCCACATGTAAATTAACATAGATAGTTCAAATAGCATGTTAATGTCATTAAAGGTTGCAAAAATAAGCTTATGCCCAATGTCTATGGTTTTGAGGAAATAACATATGAAAATGTCAACATCTAAGTATCAAAGTTTATGACAACGACAACAAATGGATAATAAACTCTATCAAAATTGAGCCATAAACTTGACTCATCAGGGATGTCTTCAACTTCAACAAGGGGGATTTACCTAACATGTTAGGGTTGGTGAAAGAGGGCTCTATTACTCTATTCATGCTATTTAAGTGGGCTTTCCATGAATTGAATCTCACTAATGTGAAGGCATGTTGGGTGGTTAGTAAAGCTAGTGAGTCTTCTAATCCTTTAGAGCCTTCTTTGCAGGTTCAAATCAATCAACTTTTTGATGCATTGAAAATTGTTACTGATGAGATGTTGAAGCTAAAATAATTTTTTGAAATGATGATTGTGGCTCTTGAAGAGATGTTGGAGTTTTGGCTTATCTGAAATTCGACAAGGTTGTGGATGCTAGCAAGTCTTTCATGAAAAATGAAGCCAATGGTTTGACCATCCTTAATGAGAAGACAAGGCAGTGGATAGAGGAAGCGTCAGGTGGAAAAGATGTTGCTGGTAATGTCGCTAGTCTACCTAGTGTTTTGATTAAAGAGGTAAGTGACAAGGGTTTCGGTACTAGGAATCATAATAAATCTAAACTAAATGCTGGAATTCTAGCTAAGGAGATCACTGAGGTGATGGAAGTGCATCAAAAGATTATCGACAGTGATATGGAGGCAGTTGATATTTTAAAGAATTTGTAGTTGTTGTTTTTGCTCCTCTTTTTTGGAAATTTTTTTGCTTTTGGTTTGCTACTTGTTTGCTACTTGTTGGTTTTCATTCTTTTGTTTAGAAGGAGCATTCTTTTTTGTAAAGGGTTTTGGGCCCCCTTCAAAACCAATTTCACCTCTAATTAGAAACATATTCAAATCTATATTCAAATGTTGGCTTGTCTTATTTGGATTTTGAGAAATTAAAGTTACATACCTATAAATATAAGGTCATTTCACTATGTTTCACCTAGATTTTTCAAGTTAGAATTCAAGAGAATTTCAAGAGCAATTTAAGGCATTCAAAATGAAGAATTATTGAAGAATTATTGTAGAAATCAAGATCCAATTGTCACATCAAAGTCTACTTGCATCATGCATGTTATTGGAGCTAATATGGTGATGTAGATTTCATGATCCATTCAAGTATTCAAAGAATTGTTTCAAATCAAGTTTCAAGTTTCAAGATCCACATCCATTGAAGCCATTTCATGCAAGTTGCAGATCTACATTCTAAGGTTCATTCAAGGGTTTCGTGAGTTGTGACATAGAGTTGTTCATTCATCATTCCTTTCA
Source organism: Sequoia sempervirens (assembly GCA_007258455.2). Lineage (NCBI taxonomy): Eukaryota > Viridiplantae > Streptophyta > Pinopsida > Cupressales > Cupressaceae > Sequoia > Sequoia sempervirens. Next base: position 1,059,488,883 of record VDFB02281492.1, read on the forward strand.
TGATATTTTGTTTCATTTCAAAGGTTAATTACCAAAATAGGGTTTGACCAAGGCAAGCCCCCATTCACCAAAAACAAAAAAAAATTCCCTCTTGATTTGTGTTTGCAAAATTAGGTAGAAGAAATCTTGAAGATCTCTTGAAGAGAAAATTGGAGTTGTCAAAGTTGTAAAAGTTGTCATCTCATATAAACTCAATTGTAAAATTTATTTTTGGATTTTCAAACCTAAAAACTAGGAAAATTAAGAGATTTAGATCTATAGTAGAGGCTCCCAAAAGTTGCAGACAAACCCTAACTCAAGACCCATTCACCCTTGGGTGAACGAGTCCTATATCAGCTTCAACAAAGCACTTTTGGTGACTAGTAAACATCATTTTTTCCTTCTTTGATATGTGAATTGACTTCTAGTTCCATCAGTATTAAGGTTAATCTATTAGATCCAAGTTGTCGATTGCATTTTGGAGCTAGTTCACTATTTTTAATCTTTCTCCCCCCATCCTTACAAAAAAGGAAATTTGTAGATTCACACTTTGACTTGACTCATGTAAGGGTTGATAGTTCTTTCATTGTGTGGATCTCATTTCCTAATGAAATAGAAGAGAAATAGGTTCCTAATTGATTCATCAATCTAATTTTGGTGAACTCATCATTCCCCTAACCTATTTTACTCTATTTCAGGTGTAAATGAGAAGGTGATCGATTTTATCTTCTATTATTAATTCCTTGTTTCATAGATCTCATATATTCTTATTGACTCTAATATCAAGAGATTATTTATTGAGAATATTTTTCCAAAGCTTCATAACAAAAATCTCTTGCACAAATATCAAACTTTTATAACACTTTGTGCCACATTGTATGATTATACATAGGTGATAGTTCACCTTAAGTTCATCTCTTTGAACTTGATGCTTTTATTTTTTAACCCCATCCTCTTCTCAAGAAACCAATAATTCTACAAAGAATAACACAAATAACTTATAGTTTTCTCTTTAATCCAACGGGTATGTGCAGGATCATGATGGGCCAAAAAGTGGCGATATGATGGGTATGTGTAGGGTATGTGGCTGACGACTTTATTTTTACCCAAAATTGATGAAACGAAAAGGGTTTTTAAAGGAGATTCTTAGATTTCCATCAATATAAATTATTCTTTTCTTTGAATTTAATAAATAATTATTATTCATTTTCTATTTGAATTATGACTAAAGTCCTAATTGATAGGCTGATTGAAAAACATCTATAGCTTTCAAATGACATCACACTTTTTGAATTTGAAACACGTGTCACATTCTATGCTTCGCATACTATAGGATTAAAAAAAAAATCATGAAGTTTTGACCAAGTTAAGGTGGTCAGACATACGAGTTTTTTTATATTTTTTAAAAGTTGTAATAAAAAATTCATAATTAATTATTTACTTGGAAAACAATTAAAGAAAAATATGCATCACATCAAAACATGAGTCCTCTACTTATATCTAAAATATTATAATTTTTTTTATCATTTTATTGTGGTTAGGGTGATCAGATAGACACCTACTTCTTATTTTTTCCTTGAAATTTAAGTGCTACTGCATTGAAATTTCAAATTTTCACCAAATAGATTTTATTTTATTTTAAAATAAGCCTAATAGTTTAGAAACTACATTAAATTTGATAAAGATTCTATTCTTACATATTTTTGAAATAATATAGATAACTTATTCAAATTTTTACGTCAAGTTTCCTAACTTTGATTTTTCTGAATTTTTCACCACTTAAGGGTTTGTTTTTTCCATAATGATCTTGCACACACCCCAAACCTGATTTTTTTTTGCAAGTATGAAGGTGTTTTCATTGATTTCAAGAAGTTGGTGTTGTCATGGATGTCAACTATGTGTTGAGAAAGGTTGTTTCCTAATGAAGATGTTGAGGATATTGATAAAATTGTGAAAAAGAGGGAAACATTTTGTTGTAGTTTGTGCATGTATAGTTGAGATATTAAGGAACTGTTGTGAGTATGTTGGAGCTATCTTTATGTTGAAATTTTTGGAGATGTGTTGGAATGATGTAATGTGCTGAGATGGTGTCTCTGGTTCTTGGTTTCCAAATGATTTTGAGAAAATTTGATAAATAGAGAAAATAGTGTTGCGCAAATGTTTAGAACATACTCAGGGATGTGCTCTGCATTTATTTCATGTTGATGCTATGCTTGTGTAGATATGATATGTTATTTAGGGTTTTCAGTAGTTGCTATATCTCGAGTTTGGGTTTTTGAATCATTGTGTAGAGTGAGATGTGTTCACTAGTGTGTGAATTAGGTTTTCAGTGTTTTTGCTATGGTAGATAGGAGAAAAGTATTTGCTTTGTGCATTTTTTTGTAGTTTCATTTTAGGTTGTGCAGATTTGGGAAGTTTCTTATGTTGATTTTATCTTTTAGAATTTAATATTTCTCATAATTTGGTGCATTACAGTGTGTGTTTTATGCATTAGTGTGCATATGAGGTTAATAACATGTTTTGGGTTGAAGTATTTTTATGATACAAGTTTGGAGGAAATACTTTTTGGATCTCAGGTGGTTCATGGATTGTTCCAGATCATGTAAAAGATATTTTTGTGGTATGTTTGTCATATTGATCAAGTAGGAAGCATGTACTTAATAGTTTTATGGTGTTTAGAATGTGTAACGTTCAACCTGGTGTTAAAAAGTGTGGCTTCAAAGTTTGTGGAAGCATGTTGATGTGTGTTAGGATAAATTTGGGTCCTGACTAAGGATTTATGTAGGTTGCCTTCATTCCTATCCACTACGAGAATCTTTGGGTGCTGACCTAATTTGAAATTGTAAATGTAAAGGATGTGTTTCTGACCTTGGAGAAGGTTTTCAAGGTTGAGGATGATATAAATAAGAGTGGTGTCCACTATCTTTCAAACAATGCTACGAAAGTGTTGGAATAATTGTGGTGAATTCCTTGTTGCATTGAGATAGTGTTCTCCATGTAACATTTATAATCTTCTATCTTATTTTCTTTCTATGGCAGTGAGCCATGGCTGTGATCCTTTATGGATAGTGTGTCCTATTCTGGTAGTGAGCCCTTGTACCGGTTTTGCAATTACTTATATTATGAGCTAATCCTCACCGTGATTTTTCCCTCATTGGGTTTTCCACATAAATAAAATGTCGTCTTATGTATGGTGTTGTTTTAGTTTCTATTATTTGCATTTCATGATTAATCACTATAAAAAAAAAGGATGTAATGAATACTTTTGGATCTAATTATAGTTGAGGATTTTGATGTTTTAATTTGATACAATGGATTCACCCTGTGCCATAGAAAAATGGACCCTTTGCTTGATATGGATTATTTCATGATTAAATTGACTAAACAAGGCCTTAATCTAGTGCTGTGAAGTATTTTATACATCCACACTAGGTCTTGCACCCTTGTAAATTAAATAAAACACATTTAATGATGTCTTGTGAAGGTGTTGTGAAGTGTTGTAATACATTTCTACACTCTTCTAGACTCTTTTTATTATAATTCATATAAATATTCCTTTCTATTCATTATTAAGTCCTATTTTGAAGTGTTGTAAAGTCTTATGACAAACTTTCACACTCTCCTAGGCACATCTCCTTATTTACACCTTTCTTATGACTTAATTGACCCCTTTATTCCCTCACATGACTTAATTAAGTGCATTTTTGAATGTAAACCTGACAAACAATATTAAATGCAAGTTAATTCTGACACCCACTTTTGAGTCCAAGGTGGGACCCATTCACCATGGATGGGAATGAGTCCTTCTTGGCTCTAATTTCAAAATATTTTTAAATTCCTTTTAGGTTTTTATTTAAAAATCACTTGATGTCGGCCTGTGATGAGGTATGAATAGTTAGTAAGGCACAAGATTGTATAAATAAGTGTTTTTCCCCTCATTTTGATATCTCCCTTTTAATATTTTCATCATCTCTTACTCATCTATTCAATCCATAATCCCCTTATCATCTCCTATTTCATCAATCTTCTATCAAGCAACTTAAGGTTTATCATTTCAATGCATCAAGAGATTAGTTTTTAGACTTTCAAGGGCAGATTATACATGTTATGTTGCAGTCCTTCAAGATCAATCATCATGGCAAGGTAATAAACTCTATTGTTGCATGTTTCATTCACTTATTTCATCATTTTGGTTTAATTACCTAAACGGGGTTTGACCAAGGCAAACCCCCATGCCCTAACAATCAACAATTTCCCTTTCTTGTCTTGTTTGTATGCAAATTTAAGTCCTTTGGAAGCTTGAGAATCATTGAAGATTGCATTTCAAAGTCATTCAAGTCTTCTTCTCTTCATTCAAGTCAAAATATCAACAAAAAGTCACTTTCAGACCTGAATCTAGCAATTTCAGAAGCAGACATCTATAGAGAGTAGAATTACAGATCTAGCTCCACAAAATCTTCCTCTGATTTTCCAAATTTATGCAGGTGAACTGATTCGCCACCTATGGTGAATGAGTCCCACTTGCAGGCCTGAAAAATTGGTTTTCTCATATTTGAGCTCCCGACAGTTAGAAACAGGTTTCTAGAAGATTTCATCATAAGCATGACTAATTCACCATGAATGGTGAATCAGTCCCACTGGCCATTGACAATGAATTCTGGAAGATTCCAAAATATTCCAGTGACATCATTCTACCTCTAGGTGCACTATGATTTTATCCATCTCTTTCTGTTCTGCATATTTCATCCATTTTAGCAATACACATTGTGTTTTCAAACATTTCACACTTCATTAGTTTTGCATGTTTAATCATTTAATTGTTTAGCTTAGTTGCATTCATATCATTCCATTTACTTCTCATTCCATCATATATATCTTAGATTGAGTCGACCCCCTAGATCTTTGAGGTCTATCTCTCTCCTTTTAGGTAAAAAACCCTAAGAGTGCTAAAGAAGTACATAGACCAAAAAATCTACAGTTCACACCCCCCTCTCAGTTGTCTTTTTCATTCAACACAATCAACTAAACTAATCAAAATTTCCTTACTCCTCTTCATCATCTAAACTTACTATCTCCATTCTCAAGCTAACTCTAATTGGATGAAGCTAGAAAAAAAGCCCATTTCCATCTTTCATGAGTTTCTTCAAAAAACCTTATCCAAATTCATCCTATCCAATCCTTGAATCCAAACTTCTACTTATTTTACCAAATTTACCAGTTATTTTTAGTATATAGACTTATTTATCTATGAAACATGCCTTTTTTTTTTTTTTTTTTTGCAAAAGGCACAAAAATATATATATATATATATATATATATATATATATATATATATATATATATATATATATATATATATATATATAAAGAGTTTGAGATATTACATATGTTTTTTGATCATTTCTGAAAATAGCTCAAAATATATCATAAGCTGGAACTAGAAACTGAAAACACAACTAACATAAAGTTGAACTTCCACAAACTAAAAACATACTACCCAAGTAACCCCATTACATACATAGAAGATAGACAAAATCTTTAAACTAATAATTAATCCTGATGAACCAGTTTCCCTGATTTTTGAAGTCCCCATGCAGACTGAGATGAAAAGTCCCTCTTCATCATGACTGAATTATTTGCTTTCTTAGTATTAGAAGTACAACCCACTGAAGAAAAAGGAACTGGTTGAGTGTTCCTTGGAATTGAAGGAGTTTGAATCTGCCAGCCAAGATTTAAACCAGAGAATGTATCTGAGATGGAAAAATCAACCTTCGAGCTTTCGGACTAGTAATTTCAGGACCCAAGATTGTTTTGATGCCATCTTCCACACTGATATTGTCAATCTTGAACATTGTTTTGAGGCATTCCTGAGTGAGGTAACCCTCAAACGGCTTCTCCCAAGCTCTAATTGGTATAAGAACTCGAAAGTTCCACGGGTGATAGGCCATTTTCTCCTCCACGATACTGACGATAGCCCTTTTAGAGAAAAATGCTCACAGAAAAATCAATAAACTGATTACTCTTGAGAAAAAAGGAGTCGGACTTAAAGCACCTCTTAAAACCCAAAAAGAGTGCAATGAAATGATGAAAGAAACTGCCCAGATTGTCGTAGCATACCATAGCAGCTAATACGTGTGGAGTGATCACCAAAGCATAAAGAAATGTTTGTGAAATAAATAAACTATAACTGCAACAACACAAAACATTAGAAGAAAAAACATTTTTTAAAAGACCTCACGAACTGGCATTCCTCGAAGAGGTTTCCACAACATCTGAAAGCGTCCTTCAACTTTGGATGAATGCCAACTATGGATGAAACAATCATTTCACAGAGATGTCGATGGCCACAGTGATGTCACCACAGGTACAGAAGATCCATTTTTTTATTATCCTTTACAGCTCCACACGAATTCCAGCATCATGATACAAACAGATGCAGAACTTAATAAATACCCATATTTCCAGCTAAGCACCAACCTTATCATGACTTAATAAGTCGTAATGGCATGCGCTTGAATAAAATACACTCAACAATCACCTCCAGACTTCAACAACTTTAAAGCAACATATCAGAGATACCCAAATATTTATGTAAAAAGCTCTTAATTCCAAATTTCTTGGAGACGAGGATAACGAGCCAAACGTGCCTTATTATTATTCCCTTCTTTTTGTTTTTCTTAATTATTTCTTTGGAATTCCTTATGACCAAATCATGTTCCATTTTATCCAGATAATATTTTTTCTTTCACTTTCATAAGATTATTCTAAGATATGATTCTATTAATTCAACACTAGTAATTATTGAAGTTATTTTTCTTTTTCGCTTTTTCTTAAGTTTCTAAATGACAAGTTTTTCTTTACTTTTTCCTTTTTAATCTTTTGTATTATTTTCCAATTTCTCTTTTTTTAATGATGTTTTTCCTATTCTACTTTCATTTTTTATATTTTATTTGTTTTCTCCTCTACTTTAGTTACTCACTATTGTTTTAGAATCATAGAATATAGTTCGACTAGACAGTTATTCAAATTCTAATCAATACCAGTGTCAACATATTCTTATAGAACTATTAAATTTGTGACAACTATTAATATCATGTGATTTATCACCACAAAAATAACATGTAAATTTTCCTCCTTTTTTCCTTTTGCACTCATTAGCATAATGGCCTAGTTTACTATAGTTATAATAGTTTGTTCTTTTGGTCCTTCTTTCTTCCATACCTCTATTATTATCATGGTAGCCTCCCCTACCACTTCTTTCACAATAGTTATCATGCTATCTCATAGAGGCTCATATATCTTGAATTTGTGGTATCATGTAATGTATATTTTTAGGTGGTCTTATACTTTCTTTGAATTGAAGTTCCCACTAGCCATGTGCCAAATAAACATTGAATTCTCTTGTATCTAAACCCTATGTTCTATCCAACCAATATCCAAAAAATCATATTCATCTTCTTCATGAAGTAACATTGGACACCTATTTGTGTCATGTTTGTCCCACTTTATACTTTACAATATCTACTTACTATCTTTCTAGAGGATTTCCTGGAAGTTCCCCTCTTAGTATGGTAACCATCTTTGTGCTTTTGGTTATCAAACATTCATTTCTTAGATATTATTCCCTACTATAATTATTAAAATAAAATTTACTTCTTCTAGGTAGCAGAGAAGTCTCATCTTTCTTACCTTTCATTAAAATTTCTTACTTCAAGTTTACGTCATATAGCTCTAATTGAAATTATCAATTTCATCCTTTCCTAGTAAATCATTATCCTTTATCTTTGACTATGATCATATTCTAGTAGTCAATTCTACTGCATCCTTATAGGAAGAGGATTTATCTTCTCTTCTACTTCTACTATAGTGTGAGAGGTTAAACTTAAAATAAAACACTCAATTCATTTATTTTATGTCAAGGTTTCTTCTAGCTTTGTAAACACAATTTTAAATCATTGTTCATAATATTTTATTGATTTCTCCTTACTTTTTATCATCTTCCATATTTTATATTTTTTTTTCATACATTAGGTGAATGGAAATGGGTTAGGGATCATTAATGTGGGGTGTCTAATGCTAGAAGAAAAAATAGCAAGGGAAATAACATGAAAGATTTTCAAGGTTTATAGATTAGCTTTACCACATACCTTATCCCTTTTTTTATGGTGGTATGAGTAATCCTACAAGTATGGGTTCCACAAGGGGGAAGGGAGATGGAAAGTGCGTTGAGGAAAATGAGTAGGGAAAATACTAAAAGCCCAAGAATCTGAGACTTAAAGGAAAAGTGGATCCTCAATTAGGAATTAAGGATGGTGAATACTCAATGCTAAAGGAGAGAAAGCATGGGAAACTACAAGTGAAGAATAATTAAGGTTCATGGATTAGTCTTATAGCTTAAGAAGTGCACGATTACATGAAGACATGAAATCCTAGGGCCAAAGACAAAGCCAAAGGAGGGAGTGAAAGCATGGGAAAATACATGATAAAGTACATAGGTAATGAGAAGTCTAAAACACTAAAATAAGCAAAGGTCTCAAATAACAATGTAAATGTTGGGTTTAAAAGAATAGAGAGAAAGAATATTGGAAAGAGGAAACCTATAAAGCAAATAAGGGCTACAAATAAACACAATCACCCCTAATACTTAGAAATTTCTATAGTTTGAGATATTTAGGCATGTGACAAGTACAACAAAAGACACAACACTACAACAAGAACATTTTTTAATAAGGAGGCCCATTGATGGAATTCTTGGATTGGTTACAACTAGTGGCTAAAAAATAGTTCTATTAAGAAATGAAACACTTGACTAGGATAAATTTTCACTTAATAATATATGGCCCAACATAACCTAGAAAGGGGAAAAAAATATTTTTGATCAAATGTCAATGAGGGACTGTATAGGAAACAAAATAAAACTTAAAAAGAATTAGAAGCACACTAGATTCATTTTAGTAAGAATGATATGTAAGGTAAAGGCTCAAAAGGACAAACATCAACAAAGGGTTCCTTGATTTTATCTAAAGTTAGAGATGGTGTTGCAAGGCATAAAGAAATAGAAAATTTATTATAGAATGTTCATAAACATTATAGGATAAGCAAACCAACATAAGAAACCATATACTAAGGTTTATCATAATTAAAAAATTTCAAAATAACTTCATACAAGAAATTAATCTTCATGAATTAACAAGGCCTTGGACTAATCCATAGATAAATGTGTATGCAAGTGAGTTTATTTCCTCCTCATGAAATCAACTAAACTAATAATTAGAAGTATAAATTGCAATGATCTTAGAGACAAATTTTATTGCAATGTGGCAATTAATACACACTCGAAGGTTCTTAACAAGTCTTATAGTTGTTCTAAGGAGAATGTCTAGAAATCCAAAAGAAATTAATAAATTTTCACTATAGTGGCAAAGAAATTATTTTTTCCTCTCCTTTTCCAACCACTAAGTGTCTAGCATCTAAAAAATACCTTGCTACCTTCATCTCCCAAACCACTTTCTCTAGCTTTGCATAGATTTATTATGACCTACACAAGAAGCACGTACCATTTTATGTCCTTTGATCCAACTACACCTGAGGATATTTTTAGTTCCTTATCTTTCATCAATATCCTTAACATTTGCTCACATGACCTGTCCAACGCTAAATAGTTGAGAGAAGAAAATTAGTCACATATTTTTTAAGATACAAATAAAAAATAACATTGTTGTATATACTCCTAAGGATGTATTCATATGGGATCTATAGGAAACAAGAAAATAGATCCACACATCCACCCCAAGTTTAACTAGCATCTTGATGATAAAGTTAAGGGTGTCCTCAAGATCGCTAGCATGAGCATGTAGGTAAATAACACACACAGTGATCAATTGTAGGTGTAATTCAATAAGGGTTACCCATGTGGTTGAAGTATGTACAACTCTCATTGACTAAACCTACATGGTTGCATGCACATATAACATTAGAAAAATTTATAGTGTCCGGATATATTCCAAATTACTTCATTAATTCAATTTTTTTGAAAATGTCCTTACAAAATCCATTATGTGCATATCCCACTGGTGCAGGAGCACCCATCTATTTTCATTCAAATTTGATCAATTTTTAAGTGTAAGGTTGTCTTAAGAGTCTTTGTTCATTTGGTGTGGTAATAAGGGAAAAAATACCATCAAAATGTTTCAAGAAGTTCAATTTTGTAATGGGATGCAAATGTTGTCAAAGATGTTCAAAAATTGCTAAATATGTAATGGAGGACTTTTTAGTAGGGTTTAGTATATGGGTTCTTAGATTTTGGTGAATAAAGTATTGTGGGACTATTTCAATATGTTTGGAGTCATTTTAGAGGTTATTAGGAAGTTTGAGGGGTTAAAAGAGAAAAATTGCCAAAATTGACAAAGTTGTCAATATTGTAAAAGCAAAAATGCAAAATTCGGGGAACTCAACGGCCATAAGGTAATTCAAAAGTCAGTTAGGTGGTTTGGAGGAAATATAGGTGTTAGAAATGTATAAATATGTCTCCTCCAATGATGAGGAAGTTTGTTGAAAGTTTTTGTAAGAGGATTCAATGAATAAAGCCCATGTTTTAAGCATTTTTATGTATTTTCTCTGTAAAAACTACTTTACCAATTAATTGTATGGTTTTGTAACTCCATAAATCTTTCTAGAAGTTTGTGTATTCAATAGAGGAGTGTGTTATCTATGTTATTTTCTTGGATTGAGCATCTGAAACCATTTTTGGAGCATTTAATCTTCATTTACTTCTAACAGGCCAAGTATACCTTGTTAAGGGTTTTGAAGTCTTAAGAATGTTTTGAGCCCATTCCACAAACTGTAACCCTTGTGGCTCTATGGAATGGGAATATTAGGACTGAAATAGGATAGTAGAGAGTGGGGAAGGTTATGCATGGTGAGGCTTTGAGGCGTAATATGACTATCTTGAGAGAAAATTGATGAAATTGTGAGTGAAAATGAAGGTTTATTGAGTGAGTTTGATGAAATTGTCACGCCCCGCCGTGTGAACCCCAAAGGAACTAATAACAATGGAACAATTTTTTTTTTAAATAATATTTAATAAACATACTTAAGTATTATAACATAACAATGTATCATGAGGCACAACTAGTTCCAATGGGGTACACGAAGTGACATGACTACACTAATCCATAAAAACAATAATAAGATAACAATAATAAATCTATTACGTAAATCTATTCATTCCCAATTCATCATTTAAAATATCTATCAACTATATCCATATTAATAACATATGCACATATGACAATACATGGAATTATAAAGATATAAAGTATTACATATTTTCGATAGATACAGTTCAACATAACCAACTATAACACAAGATCCTGAATAAATACATGGCCTAAATAATTATTACATCCCAATGATAGAAGAATACAATTGACTAAAAATACAACCTCAATAATCACATATACAATTTACAACAAGGTCATCCCAACACACGTGGGAGACAATACATCAATGAATACATTACATATAAAGTATATACATCTATCTGGTACATAAGGACATTGGATCATCAACATCCGCCAAAACCTGCAAGTAAAAGATACATCTACAATAGAAGAGGGAACCCAACGGGGTGCGAAGCACGTTCCACCCAACCACCCCCGTGCTGAGAGTAGACAAGGAAGGGTCCCCGACCAAGCACGCTAACAATAACAAAGACTAACTCCAAAAAGACAACTTAACATCAAAGACCACTTAGAAAACTCAACAATGACAAATCCAAAGGCACAACAACACCACCTCAGAACATAACAACAAGTCAAAATCACAACATCGATGAAACTCAAGACATAATATCAAGGACTACTTCCAACAATAACCAAAGATAGATCAATCAATCACTTAATCACAACAGACACAATATCACTTACATCTACAATCACAAGTCACTTAACAACTACAACACAATATCACTTAACACGAGGTTACAATGCTTCCAGAGAACAAAGATCATGTACATCGCACAATAACTGATCAATCGTCGACATAGGAAGAGTGTCATGCATAAATTTCCATGAGTTACCCTGGCTCAACCTTCCTAGGCTACCGGACCCCCATCCTGGGTTACCCTGGCTTGCCTCTACCGGTCGCCGGACCCTCACGCAAAACTATGTGTCCCATCTCATCTCGAGCCTTATCTGTCACTTGCTTCACGAGAGAGACATCCTTTATCTTTATTAGTGTGAAAGCCCCCTATTAATTCATTTAGATTATCACTTAATTAAACTCTAGGTAGGTTACCCTGGCGCCCCTTTGTGTGCCAGACCCCCACAAAGAGCCACTCTCCTATCGACAACACAACAAAGTACAATACCACAATAGTAACTAGACAACATAACCTCTCCAATCCAAGGAGAAAATAAAACCAGGAACTCACTCTGAACACTGGAGGAACCAAATATGGAAACACACTCCTTCCAAAGGAGGTGCAAATCTCGTTACCCACTCCTATTTCTCAGGAGGCACAAATCCCCGTTCGTGGAAACCGGGTACAACATCATAGTACAATACATCAAGGCGATTCACAAAATGAACCTCTACACATAACATCCCACTCAAGAAAACTTCTCTGGAAGACTTACAATACCCTTAACCCTAATTGCCCGACATGGGGAATAAAAGAACATGACATAAAAGCATTCCATCTCTGGAAGTCCTTAACAATAACCTAAACTCTTAAGGAAGGTAAGTAAACCTAGGGTTGTCCCAAACGACATAATTAAAACAATGAAGAGAATCTCACAATAGATTAACGAATAACCTCAAGGGAACAATTACTTAAGAACATCTCCATAAAGAAATATTTACAATACTCAATAATTTCCTCAAACAAATAAATCAATAATTTGAAAATATTTGATTCAAAACAAAACACATCGTTTAATCCAGATTCACACCAATACACTATAACATCATATCTTTTAATTTAACTATTCAATTTAATTCAAAGCACAAAATTTAATTATAATAAATGCACAAGCTACATTATTCATTGCATTCTTCTCAAAATTATATTTTTACTTCACAAATGCAACATATCACTTCATATATATATAAAATAAACGTATAAATTAAATCATTTTCTAAAAAAATATATTTTTAAAATTTATAAAATAACTTTCTCAAACATACAATATTATTTTATATATATATATATATATAATAAACTAGATTTGATTATATATATTTAAAATTTCATTATAAATCAAATTCGATTATAATTATATATTTATATATATATAAATTTCATTAAAAGTTAAATTCGCATGGAACGAAATTTGAAATAAATGAAAAAAAAAAAAAAAAAAACAAAACTTAAATTTTAACTTTGTTTTATTTTAAAACAAAACCACGCACCCAAGTGGTACACCTCCCAAGGGAGGCTGCAGTAGGCTGCGTACGGCAGCCTACGGCTGTGTCAGCCCAGTGGCTGCTGCAACATACGAGGGGGGGGTGGGGGTGGTACGGCCACCGCCGACCACTTGCCAACCCCTTCATAGACTGTAAATAGATTTACTTATTTTATTTTTTGATATAATTATATTGTTTAGTTTTGTTGTTATATAATATAAAAAGAATTCGTACCTAAACAAAATACGAATTCCAAAAAAAAAAATCCGCCCAAACTTTTAAAAAGTATATATAAAACCTAAATAAATATATATATATATATTTTTCAAATCTTAATTCGCATATAAAGAATTATAGAAGATCACCCAAAGAATACCAAATTAATTAAGTACATATATATATATATATATATATATATATGTATATATTTTAAATGCATAACTATATATATTATCTCTAAAATTATAATAGAATAAAAAGACAGACAATTCTGTTTTAGACACTATTAATTTTGGCACACAAATTCCATCCAATAATAATATGTTTTTCATTCTCAAAACAGTATTTTTTTTTTTTTAACCATATTGTATTAACAATTTACAGAAGATTTAATTATAGTTTACAATAGAAATCATTCAAGAATATAACGCAACCAAACAAAACTCTTATTCAAACAAAACATCGATTTAAAGTATTACAGACATGATTTCCTTTACAGAACAAAAAGAATAAATAATAAATTTTATGGAACTTGGAGTCCTTCGTTCGGAGAAGAATCCCTTCTAAAGCCCCGCTCGATTTCCTTCTGCAGCTCTATTCCCGAATCCTCGCCTGTAGCTCTTTTCTTGATCTTCTGCCTTCAACATTCTTCTGAACAATCTGTTCTTTTCAAACTCACAATAGTTTTACCCCGAAAAACCTCCAAACACTCAAAAAACTATCTCTCTTATTTTTCCTTTCTAGATCCAAAAACTACAGAGCAAAAACTCCCAGAAGCAAACTTGTGTGTGAATAATTTTCCCATAAAAATAATAAATCACCAATTAAAATCCATAAATCTTTTTTCCGATTTCTTTTCCAAAAAGCCCCTTTTTTTATTGGTCCTTTTCCAGCTTTTAAAAGCTCACACATATCTAAAATTTTAATTAAAATAATTTATTTAATTTAGATATTATCTTCACATGAATTTCTACTTAAATATTAATAAAAAATAATATTTAATTATTCTCAACTATATTAATTTAATTATAATTATTTTCACTTTTAATTAATTAAATCACTTTTAATTTATTATATATTTAATTTTAACATTTTTCTAACTCTTAATTAAATCAAATAACAGTGCAACATTAATTAATTATTTTATGCAATATGATTAATTAATTAAACACTAACCAAGAATTAAATAAATACTCAATAGAGAAACTACATACAAGGCAAAGACAAAACTTCAGTCATAACACAACGACTCACAACAGACGATGGACTTGGGACGGGGACACTTCCAAACCTACTCCCTTTTTCAACTTTTACCCATTGGGTTAATTTATTGCTCGCCCTGTCCTGCCGAAGCAGGTGGAATCGAGACTTATTCCTGCAATCCTGCATCCAAATAAACGTCAAGTAGCACATGTATATATATAATCAACATCCTACCATGAGAAGGAATTGCAGTGTAGCAGGGCACTTGTGACGAGTGGTGCTACACTGTCCTCTCACCTAATCTATTCTAACAATTATAATATCAATAATGAGCTAACATTTCTAACCAAATTGACATAAGATAACATGATATTAAACTACTACATCATGACTAATTATTAAACAATTGCATCATATAATAATACTGAATTAAATAACATCACCATAAAATCATCACATTGACATATAAATATTAATGGAAATCATTTAAATAAACAAATAATCCAAACAACACACAGAGAATCATCAATCATACTAATAATGTCATATCAACTGATTATGTCCACTAAAGGGATAACAACATCATCAAACTACAACCAACCGAATCAAAACCCTAATAGTATCATCATAGTATCAGCATATCAAGTTAACACAGAAATAAATAATTCTAAACAGTATGAGGGGTATTACAGAAATAGTAAGAGAGAAGGCTAAGTGAGGGTGTTGAGAGTTTTTGCAGACTTATTAAGTCATGTTGGAGGAAATTACAAAGTTGGAAGTTTTTGGAAACCAATAGTTTGAATAAACCCCACCTTAAAGAAGGAAAATGAGGGTTTCTTGTAACAACAGGTAAAAGAGAGTTTGGAGTTCTAAAACTTGAAAAATTGGGGGTTTTTTTACCCATCTCTAAGATTTGAGTAGTTGTATTAGGTTTGTGTGGAGTTTTGAGAGGACTTGCTTTGAAAAATAGGCCTAATAGACCTATTAGGGTAGTGTTAGCTCTGAGTTTTGGGAGAGTTGTTTTAAAAGAACCCTAATTGATTTTGATATATATCTAAGGTGGCCCTAAAGGATGTTTAATGAAGTCGAGATTAGATGTGAAGAGGTTTTCTAAGGGGTAAAGTTGGGTAAACAGGGTCTACAGACCTAGTTGGCAAGGTAGAGTAAAATTGAGAAAAGTGTTTCTTGAGGGTTTGAGAGTTAGATTGTGGTTTTCTCTAAATTTTTTTGTGTTGTTTAGGTGAAGGAAATAATATCCCTACATCACCCACAAACAATACATTCCTTGAGACTACATTCTTTGAGGATTTTTTTTCAAATAGTTTATGTGCTTTGTTTATACTTCCACATTTTCTATATGTTTGCTAGAGAATTTCCAATAATAGTATCTAAGAAAAATCCCTCTTCCATTAAGCTTTATACATATGATAAAATATTTATGTCCTTTATCCTTTAATTGATTTCAAACCTTGTTCCAAAGCTACCATTTTGGAACAAGCAGGGATGATGCTGACAAAGGTTACAAATCTTAATTTACACCTGCTAGTTTCATTTGCTTGAAATTTATTGAAGCCTTTTCAAGAAATATCTTTTGTGTAAATCTTACAATAATGGCATTCCATGGGATTACATTTCTTTGGGGTATTTTTTCAAATAGTTCACATGCCTAATCTCTGCTTCCATATTTTGCAAACATGTCTACCATCTAGTTATAGCTACAACATCTAACAAAAATCCATTCCTTTATCCTATGGTGGATGTCCATACCCCATTCCAAATCTCCCATTTTGGCATAGGCAAGGAGGATGATGGTAAAGATTGTGGATTCTGGCTTTAAACTTGTCCAATACGTTCAATTAAAATTTTCTAAAGTATTTTCAAGAATTGCATTTTGTGCATATCTTGCAATCGTAGCATTCAATGAGACACCATTTCTTTGAGGTATCCTAGCAAGAAGTTTGCATCCCTTGTCTATGCTTCTACATTTTTCTTACATTTCTACTAGAGAATTTATAGCAGAATGATGGACATCCGTATCCTATTTGAAAGCTCCCATTTTGGCATAGGCCACGAGTATGCATGCAAATGAATTTGTTTGGGTTGGAAACCTATTTGTTGTTGATGGGGATAATACAGGTGGGAGAAAATGGTTTTAAAAAATAACTTTTGGTGGGATGAATAGGAAGGGGAATGATGATCACAAATGAAGAATGAGATAGATTAAAGGGTCCCACACCAGCCACCTAAGTGGTCAATGCTTAGAGTGTGTTGGTTAAGCTGGGACAACATCTCTTGCTTGATTATGTGCATGGAAAACATTTGTTTTTGTCAAAATAAGTTATAGTGATTTTAGGGTGAGGTCCCATGGGTGGATTTGGGGTCCCATCAAGAAAAAAAGAAAATGTTATAGGATTAATTAGAATATTTTCCTCAACAATAGCAACCCCTACTTTTTAGCTCAAAAACTTAAGTGGGTGCAAAAGGGGTGGGGCTAGAAATTTTCTGACCAGTTTAGGGTTTTTGTCTACCACTTGTCAATCATACGAATTTTTAAAATTCTCAACAATTAATTTTTTAACTATTTTATATTTATATAAGCTACTGAATTGAATATGCAAAATAATAAAATTCATTAGACCACCACCTTCCATAAACATAGGAACTTAAAATTTTAAGGTTAAATTATGATACAAAATTCATGGGACCACCCACTTTAAAATAATCCTAAAAAATTTCAGCAACACCCACTAAAATTTTTCAGGAAGGCTCATCCATGGGTCCCCACCCTTAGTTCTGATCACATTGACTTTGGCTATCTATTACTTTCTTATTTATGGGATTGTGTATGTAGGTTTGTTGTTTAAATTTTAGTAGTATGAATGTTTTTATGTATAAAAAAAATATGAATAAAACTTTATATTATCATTTATAAAATGTAGTGTTGTAAATTATTTACTTTGAAATTTTATATTAGATTTTTTTTCTTTTTGTGTGCTTGGATCTAATTATGCACCTAATATCTAAAATGCATTCCATGACCCATCTTATCATTTATCAGAGAATCAAATATGAAAAATTAAAGTATGCATTTAATATTTTGTCCATGACACTTTGGATATTGAAAAAGTGGATTTAGACTAGGGAACCCTTGCCCCCTTAAAATGGCCCCAAATTTAAATATGTCAATGTTATGGTAATTTATGATTTGAAACTCAAATTCTAATTCTTGGCCATTGAGATTTAAATTTTGGAAAATTAGATTAATTGAAAATAAATACATAGTATTTCCCTAATTTTAAAAAATAAGAATTATCAAGCAATATTGAAGAGAAATTAATATACTTTTAAAATCAATTTGAGAGCGGTCAAGAGCAGAATTTGCAAAATTGTTGCAACATTTCATCATCCTAACATCATCTCAACTTTTATGTGAGTTTGTTTATGTTTATGCATGCATTTTGTTTATGAGTACTAATGCTTTTAGGTCTTCAAATCAAATAAAATCAAATTGCAATCAAGCCTTGAAGGTGATGTACATGAATTTAGTCCCTCAAGGAGATCAAATCTAAGTGGTGAGTTGCAGTGAGTTGTTGATTCATCATTCATTTTGTCATTTATCATCTATCTCTCAAAAGGACAAGCTCTCTTTATCATCATTTTTTCTGTTGTGGAGGTAGAAATGCCAACACAAGGTTTGACTGAGGAAAGCCCCTATATGAAACAACCCTTCCCCTCCTTTTGAATGTGTAGTTGGGCGAGTGTAGGATCATGGGGGTCCAAAAAGTGTTGATATGAAAAAATAGTGGTTGATGACCTTTTTATCTAAATGTGATGAAATAAGAAGGGTTTATTAAGAAAATTTTCAGCTTTCCACCAACAAAATATATTACTTATTTTGAATTAAATGGATAATCATTATTGATCTTCTACATGCATTATGACTAAATTCTTGATTTATAGGGCGATTAAAAAACATCTATAATTCTCAAATGATTTCACATTTTTTGAATCCAAAAGATGCAATACATTATATGCTTCCCATACTATAGGATAAAAAAAAAATTGAATTTCATAATTTTTTGACCAAGTTATGGTGGTCAAACAAACAAATTTTGAAAAAAAATCTAATAAAAATTAATTTAACTAATTATTTACTTGCAAAAAAATACAAAAAAAATGTGGCACATCGAGCATGTGTCCTCTACTTATATTGAAAGTTTCAATTTTTTTTTTTTCTTTTACTTAGGTTGGTCAGACATACACCTACTTTCTTTCTTTTTTTCCTAAAAAATTAGTACTGCAACATTGAAATTTCAAATTTTCACCAAATAAGTTTACATTTCTCCAAAAAAAGGACTAGTATCATAGAAACTACATTCAATTTGCTACAAATTTTTTTCTTACATATTTTTCAAATTATGTTAATAACCTATTCAAATTTTTATGTCAAGATGCCTAACTTTGTTTTTTTGAATTTTCATTGTCATTTAAGGGCCTAGTTTGGATCCCCATGATCCTACACTAACACAGGTTACATGTCTAAAGAGGATTGGAAGGAGATTGAAGACAATTTTCTTATGCATTCAATCCCTACAACTTTACAAGATACAAAAACTCCTTTATCTTAGTAATAGAAGAATATTCGACAATGAAATATAGAAGAAAGAAACAATACACCAAGGACCCAACAATTGTGCAGTTAGTTTTTTGTTTTAGATTCCTAGTATAGGGCACCCTTGGCACACTTTTCCACCCAAATCAAGCTCAAATTTGAGCCACATGTGCACCAATATCTTCTTTGTTCATTTTTGGCCTTAAATTTTGGTTATTAGTTTTTAGTTTGTCTATATTCATATCATAATGCTAGATTTTCACAATTAGCTAGTTGCATCATTGCATTTCATCAAAAATCCTTTTCAAAATCTCCCCTCCATAAAAAGGGAATTGCAGTTCAAGGATTGGTTGACTCACCTCTTAGGTTGCAAGTTAACCTCGTGTCCTTGTCTATCTTCAATTCCCTAATGTTATGTAAGTGAAAGTTGATTAATCCTAGTTAAATCCTAGGAATCACTTTTCCTACTAAACAAAAAATAATGTTATACATATTCACAAAAAATTGGGTGGAATAAAGGCACATCTTTAAATTTTATTAATGATTAAAGTTTGAAGCATACAAAATATAAACAACATCATTGAGTGGCAAGAGTAGTAGTAGAGGGATGAGGAGGACTCTAATCATTCAAATTGGTCCATATATAAGTAGGGTTAAAAGTATCAATGGGAGGGTCCCACCCATCATTATCTTTATCTTTATATTTTTCCTCTATAACTTGACTAGGAAAAATTGTAAAAGCTAATCGAGGGAACTTGTTGGAATCAAAATTGCCAAAAGTACCATTAGTAGGCCACCTATAAGTTTTTCTCATAGGTGGAAAAGAGGTAGAGTGCTAAAGAACAATCCATGACCAACCCCACTAACCACGATTAATTCTCGTAATTGGGGGAGAAGCCTGGGAGTAAGTCTCTTCATTACCTCAAACAAATAGGCTATGTCTATGATGACACACATAAGAATACTAGTGACCCCTAGAGGAAGAGGGAGATGGAGAAACTCAAGCAACTACATGAGGGGAACTTCCCCACTAGTTGAGGATCACATATAAATAGGCCACCTCATGTACAATTTTTTTAGCTTGCACTTGAACCTACAATAAAGCATTGAAACAAATAATTTATTTAGTATAAAGTGAAACAAAATGATCAATAGAACAATGGGAAACATATGGGTATGTGTAGGATCATCATGGAAAAAACTAGCCCTTAAGTGGCAAAAAAATTAGAAAAATCAAAGTTAGGCAACTTGACGTAAAAATTTGAATAAGTTATCTATATTATTTAAAAAATATGTAAGAATAGAATCTGTAGAAAATTGAATGTAGTTTCTAAACTACTAGGTTTTAAAAAAATCTATTTGAAAATTTGAAATTTCATCTTGGTGGTACTTATATATTTCGAGGGAAAAAATAAAGAAGTAGATACATCTATCCACCCTAATCACAATAAAATGATAATATTTTTTTATAAGATTTTAGATATAAGTAGAGGACTCATGCCCCGATGTGATGCATATTTTTTGTAATTTTTTCCAAAGTAAATAATTAATTATGAATTTTTTATTACAACTTTTTAAAATATAAAAAGCTTCGTATGTTTGACCACCTTAACTTGGTCAAAATTCATGAAATTAAATTCTTATTTTTTTAATCCTATGGTATGTGAGCATAGAATGTATATTTTTATTCAAAATGTGATCTGCTTAGTTAGGTCAGTACAATAGTGGTTTACAAATTTAGAGGAAGGAAATTTCAATTTTTTTCCATTCCCCAAACTCAATGGGTTCGGTCGAACCCAATGGTTCGACCAAACCACATTATATGTTTGACTGAACCCCCTCAAATAAAACATAAAAATAAAAAAAACATTGTCTTTTTTGACTATCATTTTTGCTTTTTACCAATTGCTTTCCCTGTGCTTGGTCATGCGGCGAATAGAGAACGTGATTTGCAAACGACTTCATCTCTCCAGCGAACTCAAACTCAACTTCATCTCTCCAAAGTTCGTCAACCCAACTTGCATATCAAGCACCAGGTTTGTGAAATTTGAATTTCGTAGAGTTTAAAATGCATTTGTTTGTCAAAATTTGAAATCCTAAATGCAAAATTTTTCAAATTTGTTGAATTGAAACTGCATTTGTTTGAAATTTTCTAAAGCCTTTTCAACATACACTATTTCTATGATACATGCCCTGTCTATGCTTCCACATTTTGCATACATTTCTATTCAAATTTATTTGAGGCATTATATCAAATAGTTCATGGTAATTTTTGATGGAGTATGATAGAAATAGTGTTTCATTGTATGCACCCTATATCAAACAATTCATTAACAAATTTATTTGAGGCATTATATCAAATAGTTCATGGTAATTTTTGGTGGAGTATGATAGAAATATTCTTTCCATTGTATGCACCATATATCAAGCAGTTCATTAACAAATTTATTTGAGGCATTATATAAAAAACACTATTGGAAATTTATTTGGGGCATTATATCAAAAACATTATTTATATCATACTCCGTCAAAAACACTATTGGAAATTTATTTGAGGCATTATATCAAAGAGTTCATTAAAAAAAAATTATTTGACAAATTATATCAAACAGTTCATGATATAAAGTTTAGGGTGCATATAATGGAAACTTGGATAAAACTCTTCATATTTTTCCTTTGAGTCTTATGACATTACTCCAAAAATGGTTGGTGAACTAAATGTATGAATTGAAGAATAAATTTAGAGGAAAGAAACTAGATTATTTGAATGAAATGTATAATAAAATAGTTCTATTGGGATTAGAAGGAATGAAGGTATTATTAAATTTTCTAGTACATTAGGAAAATATAAAAATATGTCCACTTTACTATATATATATATATATATGTTTGAAATTATTCTTTGCCTGTATCCATGTTAAAACTATTAAAAATTAAATTTCATGAAATCAATTTTAAATTTGTACAAAGAAATAAATGACTTTGACTAAGAAAATGTTTAAAATATAGCTATCCTCTTTGCAAAATCCAATTTGATTTGGGGTATTTATGGACAAAAATGGATGAGCATAAGGTAAGAATTAGAAAGAATGTAGCAATTTATATCTTCCCTCATCAAAATAATTTCACGTTTTAAAGAGTTTTCTTAAGGCATATCCAATTATGAAAAACCATTATATACTTGTTACCCATATATTAGAAATTATATCATGAATAAATTGAAAGGATAAAGAGTAAATCACTAAAACACATACATAAATCATAGAAGTAAAATTGAGGATTAATATAAGGAGATTGAAGTGGTTGGATAATTTTCCAAGGGGTGGAAGAGGTTAAGAAGGAACCATCAAATAAATATAATATTTTAAATACTTTAAAAGAAAAATACATTTCTCCCTGCTCTAAATTGAAATGGTATTCCTTCTAAGATGATAATAATTGAAAAAGAAGAAAATAATCATTATGAAGATCAAGTACCATTGATAAGTTTGAAGAGATCAAATAAAATATTCAACAACAAAAGAAAAAACAGAAAATAGTTAATGCTAAAGAAACAACTACAACCAAGCTACTATGTTATAAATTCTCCTCTTATGTAGTCTTCATTTCCCTATAAATTGTGGCCTCCTTGTACAAATTAGCTATTGATCATCATAGTGAAACAAATTTAACATTTTGAAACGGTTAAACATTATTATTATTTTTATTTGTATAAGTATAATTATTATGGGTTCATTTCTCCTCTCCTACTCTTCCTAATAAGGTTCTATTTTACAAGCCTCATGTAAATGTTAGGGTTCTAACTTCTAAAAATTGAATAGTGTCAACTTAATCTCATTAGACAATGCTCCCCTAGTATTAATGGGGCCAACTTTTTATCTATCAAACTCGGCTATGTTTACATTGAATAAGAATTTGATACCTTTATCCTGATACTTGAACTAAGATATCTTGGCTCTAATTTTAGTCCTTTTATCTAAAAATTATTGGTGTCATATCCATTCATGTTTAGTTTTAATCATTTATTATTGCAATTAATTATTACAAGGAGATTCTTGAAGCTTGTATTCCATCCCCACCATTTTTATTCTAAATATTTGACATTTTTTTTCAACTTAAAGTCTAAATTTTATCCTTAATGCTATACATATTTTTCTAGGATAACACATATTCATTATATTTCACTAAATGTGTTCAGGCATAGAAGAAAAACCTTCAATATATCTTTAAGATAACTTTGATACCATCAAGATAACCCCACCTTTCATTTCATTAATATCAAGGTTAACTAACCCTTCCTCTTTACATGCTTTTCAATTAGAGTATCCTCTAGTAAAAATAGGAACATTAATAGTGTGGTTAAATCAAAGAGTGTCTAGGGATGCACACATCACTATTATTAATAAAGTATAAGATTGTAAGAAATGTTTATGGAAGAAATAACTATCTAATAGAGAATATAATGTATTAGTACATATCTAACTATTACATATTTTAAATAAATCCCCTTTAAAATCTATCTTATTGCCATTTAAAGAGTCAACTAGTTTCAAAATTATTTTCATCTTATTCCCCCAAAATTTATCACCTTTACAAAAAAACTTGATTTCATCTAATTTATCTTATTTATTCTCAAATCATATTAAAATCACCACCTTAAACTCTAAGAAATATTTGGTAACTTATTTATTTTATCTTCATTTAGAAAGGGGTGTGAAGGGGATTTAGAACCTTTTAAAGTTTCTTTCAAAATAACTAGGAAGATTTTATTCATTGCCTTTCTCGTTGCTTTTAGGATTAGTGTTATCAATTTTGTGCCTTTTCATTCTTAAAAATTCTTATATCAACTCATTTAGCATTTCCATGATCTTTTTATATGGGAAAGGTCAACATACAATGAGGTAGACACTTTCCATTTTTTTAATTCCTTAATTAGTTCTTTCTAGGGAAACTTTTAGTCTTTTTGAACACCTTACAAAAATATGATAAATGTGTGATTATTTTTCTTTCCACTCTATAAATTTTTGATGTGCTTGGATATATAATTGAGATGATTCACTCATAATGTACAATGATAAAAATTTAGTATATATGAAAGAAATATTTTCGAGACATCAAACTACCATTCTACATAACTCTCACATGGAAATAAGAATATTATTTTATTTTAACTAAAGAAATTGTGTGTACTCTATCTTGAAAATTACTAATTAATTTTGAATTATATACTTATAATTTAAAATAAGAGATCCTTTGTAACATGGAATAGATAGGTTAATTTTTAATGAAATAAAAATATGTTTCTTTATATTAAGAAAAAAATTTACAAATATATGGAACTCATACATTGAGAAATTGACTAAGATGTAACTTTGTATGAGAATTAAGATGCTCGAATAATTTATATACCTTCTTTCAATAATTAACATTAGAAATTAATACTTGGCTCATATTGTATACCCACCTCCAAATGGTCTTGGAATGGATGAATTTAGATGGAGAAGGATTTCAAAAGGCTCATGGTACTTGTGGACCCCTCAAAGGCATGATATATAACACATGAACTTTATTTATGAAATTTGGTCTTTTGTTGTTGGCTTCTAGTATGAATGTTATCTATAAGGTGGAATTCTTAGTTGAGACTCTCAATCTTCCATTGTTGGTTTCTAGTGTGATTATACAATATGCTCACCAAATTGTATTAATTTCTAATGTTAATTATTCAAAGAAGGTTTTGTTTCATAAGAAGAGACCTATGTTCACATATTCCAAGGCATGTTATTATCCACAATGCATGACACTTCTTCACATCTCTACCAAGTTCTAAATAGATACAAATCTGCCATTTCCATGGAGGAGATTGATGATTTAGAAAGTGTTACCTATTTTTCACTCTACGCTCAATAGGTAGAGCTGAATGAAGTTCAGCTGTTATAGGTACAGGAAATTTTCAAATTTTGTTGATAAAGTGTTCGTTGATCATCATTGAGATCATCTTACACATGTGTCATAAGTTTGTTGTGCAAATGTTTAAAACAAAAAATTAAGAAAATTTGCATAATGATACTTTTATTCATTTTGTGAAATGTTGAATCTCGCACAAGCCGCGAGAGTAACTGAGTTTGTTTCTGACAATCAAGAGATGAATACAAAATTTAAATGAACAGACTACACTGCTGAAAATAGCATAAGTATAAAAAGAGAAGCAATTCATCATTGCCTGTAATGATGAATCACTTCGTTGGTGCTTCTAGCCGTCGTGCCTCCAAGCAGTTGCAGCCCCTCTTCATCGCTCCGTGTACCTACAAAATCGTTAAGGAAATGGTATTAGAGTTATACTCTAAGCAATGGTGAATTACTTTCTGCCTTACGCCTATGCTACAGACAGAAATGTAATTTGCGTTAAACCGAGCATTCATCAGATAATTGAAAAAAATCAAGCGAAAAGATATAATTCAATGGAAGCTTTCAGCTTCTTTTATTTTTCTAACATGTTTGTTTTAGTGTGCAGGAACAGGTTTATCATGTTCGAGTTCATTTCATCAGATATGTGGAGTAAAACGGGCTCCCACAAGGGTTGATCCCGGCATATCAAAAGGATACACTCTCAAGTTACATATGAGAGTTTGTTAACATTGTTAAAAAAGTCATTAAGAGAGTTGCTAAAATTAAAGGATAATCATATAAGCAGCCTTATTTCAAAGAAATTTTAAAAGAATAGTGTGAAGAACTCATCAATTTTGATAATAATTTGTTCATCTCTGCTTCATATTCGAGTGTTGGAATGCTTTCATAAATCATATCACCATACAAAACAGATTTGCAATAGTCCAAGTTTTTACAAGTTCTTCAACAGAAAGCAGAAAATTATGTTTTGAATCAGCATTTAATAATAATAGAAGATACCGGTATGCATTATCTTTTACCAAACAGAACAATCTGATGTTTCAAGCTAATGTTATACTCTGGCACATATTGCTGAGTGTGTTTCCATCATAAGATACAGCCATGATTTGGGGAACAAAGGAGGTTCATTATCTTGCTCCAAGTGAGCTTGAGAGATAGCACGGTGACAAGCATAAGGGCAGAAATACAACAGTGAACAAGGTGTACATTGACAACAGCAGTGAAGTATTGATGACATGATTGGAGGAGAAAAGAAATCTTTTGAGTTCTTGAAAAATAGGAATCTTGAATCATAAGACAGTATTTGGATGTCTCAGAACAGTAATTCTGCCCATCAAGAATATAATTCATAGACAAGTCATATAAATATGTGTGCAACAATTTGAGGAAAAGTATGTTTACTACAGTGGGGCATCATGAGTGCATACCATTTTCCAGTGTTCATTATGCAAGCACATACTGTCAGCAGTATAAAGATATACAATGTTACAAGTTTTATTGAGACAGCAATGCAATGTGGGTTATTCAGCATTAATATTAAATGGAACATATGTCTTTCATTGGCAGTTCTTATTTACAAAAATACAGAAAAATAGATTTTGCATAGATATAAAACCAAAGTCAATCAAGGAATAAGTGCTACTAAGACTGCATTAAATTACTTTGAAATGAAGGTATGTAAAAGATAGTCGGCTGCGAGCTGTGACGATTTTGTGAAAAATAAAAACAGTTGTAGATGCTCAAGGAAACAGATTTTGAGTAAAATTCAATCACAAAAGACGAAAGGGCATTTACCATAGCAGCTTCAATGACAGAAATGGAAGGTAAATGTACAAAATTGTAAGTGTTCTTTAATAATTAAAGGACAGTGCAATCAGAAGTATATGGTATGTAAAATAGAATATTTACACTTCAAAGTTTTCGGCCTATAAGCATGACTAAAGCCATATATCAAATGTCGAGCCAACACATAAATGCCTCAAGCTGTGAACAGTAGTAAGTTGAGTAACATACAAAATTTTTTGGGTACAGATAAGAATAATGATGGCTGGGGCTTGTGTAAATATCAAGTATGTCAAAATACAAAGGAAATTAAGTATGTAAGCATATGCCAAGGATTTTAAAGCTTTTACTAATCATGGCAGTTGTTTCAAACATTCATTTAATGGTCCCTGTTTTTAGAAAATTCACATGTTGAGATATATGTCACAATAAGGAATTTTTAGAGAGATATTAATGTTCTCTCAAAAAGCAGACAAGGTGTTCATACCCAGATGAAAAGATTAAATGCCCAGGTTCAGAATATGCGGCCATGAATACAACTGAAGTCCTCAAGTTCCCAGAATTTTTGAAAATAAAAGCTAGTTTAACAAGATACCTAGAAAGCAGAAAATAAGAACGACATGGAGAGATAGAGATTTAAGTTCAAAACCGCTCTTAAGGTTGTTGTCTCACAGATACATGGGAATGAATGCAAATTTTTTGAATACCCAGATGAGGATAGCTCACAGCCGCAGTCAATAATGACAAAAAGAATATAGTAAATTTTGTGGCCTGGAGTTTTTCTTTTGTTTAATCTATCAACTCATTTTATACTGAAAGAGCTTTCAAAAGCTTGTTTTATATCCAGAATACAAAAGAATAAAATGTAGATTGGTTATTTTCAAAGGTTGAACCAGTGATATGGCGCCTTTCATCACAAACACATTGTCAAAGCCCAAAAATTACTAAGAAAATCACACTAGAATAAGGGTAGCCGCGGCCAAAGATAGACCCATCTGATGATTATGTCAATTCTTAGCTGAAGATATTTTGTTAAAAATTGAATGACAGAAGGATGGAAGCTTACCACGATTTTCATGGTAGAGAGTTCATTCTCATACATGGCTTTCTTCAGATTATCTTCAAGCATCGACTTCAATGGCAGGGAATTTCAACAGAGGATAGGTGCAAATGACAAAAATGTCAGAATATCATCATAGTCGCGCCCATAAGACAACAAAAAGGATATTTAAATGCCCAAAAGAACTCAGATTTGTAGCAAATGAGTTTCATCTTACCTTTTACGCCCAAAATCTTTCAAAAGATCATGGAAATTGACAGACAATGGTGGAAATCGAGCTTGAAACCCTACTCAGAATGGCGGCCAGTTTTTTTTCTTCCAGAAACTTCAGGTCAAAATGTGAATAATGATGGGATTTTAGGGTTCGATGGTCTTTTGTCTATTCACCCTAAAAATGCCTTTGAATATTTGTCAATGATTTTATTAAAATCACCATGTTTTATTCATTTTCCAGTCAGAAGATTTGCTAATGATGTGGTCGAATATAATAATTGATGCATGGTGGTCGACCAACTTCAAAGGGTTAAGATTCTATTTTAATCTTATGTATTTTTTTTGCATTATTCAATGAAGGGATAATTTATTAAATGATCCACTATAAATCATTTAATAAATTAGTCATTTTAAACATGCAAATAAAAGATATTATAAATCCATGTATAGAACAAGCAAAGTTAACTGAAGGTGAGAGATATTTTTATCATGCACATGATAATAGAATTGGAGTTTCAGTTCCCATGGGCGAAATCGGTAAAAACGAGGCAGTTTTGCATGCTTTAAGCCACTTTTTCAGGGAGTTGCAGTTCAGTTGGAATAGTGCATGTATCAGTTATGACTTGGCAGTGAGTTTGAGCTTGATTGGACCTATTTTTGCATGGTTTTGGGCCTCCTTTTCAGAGATATTTTCTTCTACTCAGATTTGGCTTTGGAGTCATCACCCTTTCTTGGTGTTGGACTTTCAATTATTTTTGCATGCCTTTTGGAAAGGTTTTTGTATATATTGAAAAACTTAACTGTTTTTCATTCTAGTTCTTGTTTTCTGCCTTTGCCTTCAGCAAAGAAGATCATCTTGTAACTCAGCTTTCAGATTAATACAGCAGTGTTTATTACAGGTTCAAAGTGCGTAATTGCAGAAGATTCCTTTGAGTTCAGTACTTCAGAGTTTGCCTTCTAGATTTCGAGCATCGTTTTGTGAAGAATTTGATTGAAGAATTACTGTGTTTCAGTTCTGAAACCTCTGATTTTTTCTATCTTTTTCACATATCTATATGCAATTTAGTTTAAAATCACTGGTTATGCACTGTGCTTATTAATAAGTTAATACATTTTGTCGTGAAAACCTCGTTTTCCCTCAATATTGCATTAGATCAAAGCCTCTATTTAAATCATTCAAGTGATTAAATTATCGAATCTGGTTGTGAAGATTTGAATTTTAAAGAAGTTTATTGTGAGTCATAATTGCAAGTCATTATCATTTAGGTGCAATCACCTCTCGTAGCTTTAGAATTTTAGTTCAAGCAATCTTTCTTTCTCTTTCCCAGCCAAGTCAGTTAGTTTTAGGAGGTTTTTTCATCAGGGAACCAGCCCTCTCTGGAGATTGATTCTCAAAATTAGGCAACCCACAGGCCTGAGAATCATTCCATGTTTCAACAGATTGCTAGATTTAACTAATCAAGCGTTCGGGTGCAATCTGAATTGACAACAGTTTTTGGCATGCCCGGTGGGACTCTGAATCACTTTTCAGAGCAAAGTTTTACAGTTCAAGCTGCTGTTTGATATATACTGCAGTTTATTCCAGCCTTTCAGAGGATCATTTTTATATACCTGGCGACTCCGTTTCTCAGTTTTTAGCAGATCAAAGTGCACACAGCTTATGAGAAAAATTCAGACACGAAGTTCTTCTTCGTTTGAGTACTTGCAGCTGTCTTCGCCAAAGAGAATAGGGAGGACAGCCAAGCGAACATCTGGTAAATCTACAAGAAAACGGTCAGTTTCTCCGATTCGAAGGGCAAAACCAATAGTTTATACATCAAAAAGAAGAGGCAAATCGTTAACAAGGCAGCCAAGTTCTTTCTCAGCTTCACCAAGTTACAGAGTACCGGTTTAGCCTGTACCGATTATACAAGCAACAAATTTTAGAACAGCAGCAGTTCCAATGGCAGCTAGAGCACATGCTTTTGTTCCGTTTGATGGGGGCAGCCCGTTAGATTTAGCTTTGCATGATGATATACTAGTAGCAGCACTGAAAAGTCTTTCTTTCTTCACTGGTGAAGACCAGACTACGCCAATTGAGCATATTAGAGACGTAGCCTCATTATGTGGAGTTCACCATGTGACTCAGGAGAACGTGGCCTTAAGATTGTTAGCAACGTCATTCAAGAGAAAAGCATCTCAGTGGTTTCGTGGCTTACCAGTTCGTAGTGTCCCGACATGGGATGACTTACGAGACAAGTTGACGAAGCAATTTTCAGATAAGTCTGATCATTTATCTCTAGTTGAACAAATGACGACTATTAAGAGAGTGCCACAAGAACAAATGATGGACTTTAATTTCAGATTCCAAAGGACATGGGATCGAATTCCAGCAACGGTAAGACCCACTCCTGACCATGCTTTTCTATATTTTCTTAGATCGTTGCATAGTGATATTGCCTTAATGATATAGTCAATGGGTGGGTTAACCTTACCAGCAGCATATGACATTGCCATTAGAGCTGAAAATTGCCTCATACAAGCTGGTAAACTTGCCCCAAGACCCCCTATGCCAATTTTCCCTTAAGTACAGCCATATATGCCCATTCATGTACCTCCAATAGCCGCTATACCTGATGTTCCAGCTTTAGGTTTCCAAGCAGCAATACAAAATAATGCTGTTCCAGCAAATTCTGATTTTCAAGGTCTAAAAGATACGCAACAACAACTAATGAATGACCAACAACAAATGGCCAAGTTACTTCAAACTGTGAGTAACAATTTAGTAAGTCTTAAAAACCAGCAAGGTCAAAATTTTAGGCCTAATCAGTCATCCTTTCAAGCAAATAGGCCTGCCTATCAAGCTGATTACCAGGGACAGAAGAGGAATTTTAACTTTAGGCCTAATCAACCATTTAACCCAGCTGCTGCTAGCTCTTCAAAAGAGCTGATGCCAATACAAAACAACTTAGCGCAGAATTATATTTGGTGTTATCCCTACAATCAGCCTCATAATCAGGCTACTTGCATAAACAGGGTGATTAATCAAGCACTCATGGTGCAAAATAGTTATGCTGCTCCTGAACAAACAAATAAGGAGGATAGTGATCAGCAGGGTGAACAAACGCAGCAAACTGACCTTGACGTTGCCATGATGAACTAGCAAGGAAGTGAGTTTTGTGGAGTTAATCACATGCAAGGTCAAAATCAGTCAGCCACTTCTATTGCAGCCAATACGAGGGCCAAAAAGAGAGCATTTGATCTTAGACAGCAAGCTGTCCCTGATAAACAACAAGCAGAAAGAGACAAGCAGCCTGTTGTTCACCAAAAAAATCAAGATTTTATAGCCCAACAGGGGCAGGTTCAGCCTTCAACAGCTCAGAATGTTCATGTTTTAATGAGACAACAAGCTGGACCATCAAAGGAGCATCCCAAAGTTCAATTTCAGCCTCAATCAGCTCAAGTAGACGCTGCTGTTCAAAAGGTACAATCAAAGGTTGGTGCTTCTTCTTTCAATATCGTTGAGCATATGAAAAAAACAACTGTTGGCATCACCATGATAGATGCATTACGCTTTCCTGGACAAAAAGAAAGCTTGCAGGAGGCATTGGCTAAAATATCAATTTCTGATGAAGTGAGTACAGAACAGTTAAGAGTTTTTGCAAACGTTTCAGATAAAAAGACAGGACAGCCAGCTAAAGAGGTAAAACCACTTCCTTTTTATGCCAGTTTGATAATTGGTGAGAATATAGTGCATAATTGCATGATCGACAGTGGAGCAAGCAGCTCAATCATGCCCAAGCAGCTGGTAGACAAGTTAGGTCTCGAGTATGAACCTTTGTCAAAAGGGGTAGTTCAATTAGACGGTACAGCTATTAAGTCTGTAGGAGTTATCAAAAATCTGCCCCTTACATTGCATGCATGTCCAAATTTTCAAATACCATAGGACATTTATGTTATTGATCTCCCTCCTTACTTTGCCATTTGCTTATCTAGAGATTTCACTGCAAAGTTAGGTGGTTATTTGTCATCAGACTGGTCTCACATGTTTTTCAGAACCAGATACGGTACCAGAGTTACCATTAAATTAGAACCATTAGCTAAAGACCATATTGAACCTTATGTTCTGAACCCCATAAACGCAAACCTAGCTTTCCATGATCAGGAGGATCAATCCGTGACTCTCGACCCCACTGTACCTATAGAAGGCATACCAGACATAAATCTAGATGAGTGGGCAGCTGAGAATCACGAGATTGATCTGTTCAATCTCATAGATGAAGTAGGTTTGGGCGTTTATATGATTCGAGAACCTGATGCAGTTATTCCAAATCTGGTCAAGGAAGAAAAACAACAAGTACAGCAGTTTGAACAGCTTTGGAAGCTTTATTTTGATGGTTCTAGGAGTAAAATTGGTGCTGGTGGAGGTGCTGTTCTGATTTCACCCGAAGGAGATAGGTATTATTCAGCGTTTAGATTTGCTTTCAGCTGTTCTAACAATGTTGCTGAATATGAAGCATTAATACATGGCTTAGAATGGGCCAGAAAAAGGAATATTAAGTGCTTGCAGGTGTTTGGCGATTCAGAATTAATAGCAAATCAAGTCAGAAATCTGAATTTAACAAAGAATGACTTGCTAAAATTGTACAAACATCGTGTTTGGGACCTAATTGAGGAGTTTGATGCATTTAATCTGCAATCAGTGCCCAGACTTCAGAATAAGCAAGCTGATAAACTTGCTGCTCTAGGGTCACAGTATGATATCCCAGCTGAAATTCACAATGTGGAAGTACAGTAGTACGTGAAGGTAGTTGTTAGACCTTGAGTACCTGATAATAACATAAGTTGGAAAATTTTTGATAGTGATGAACAAATATGCTATTTTCTGATGGAGGAGGCAGAGTTTTCTATTGGAAACCAGCGCAAGTTTGATCAGCAATATGGTGATCAAATCATGCAGTTAAAATCTAATAAACTGCCGAAAGGTTTGGTGACTCTTGAGTCAATTTTCAACACTGATGATCAGGTTAGGAAAGACAAATCTAGTATCACAGTGAAGCAAGAACATTATGAACAAATAGAAATATTCAAAGATAAGCTCCTTAAGCTTGGGAAGATCTGCACAAAGGAGGAGCAGCAAGCATTTATCTTACTTTGTCAAGAATTCAGCGACATATTCGCTTGGCAGTATGGGGATTTGAAGGGTTTTAATCCCGAATTAGCTCAACACATAATTGAGCTCAAGCTAAATACAAAACCGGTAAGACAAAAGCAGAGGCCTCTGAACCCAAAGTTAGAACAACTGATGAAAACAGAATTAAACAAGTTGATCGAAGGTAGCATAATATTTCCAATCAAGCACACTTCTTGGGTGTCAAATTTGGTGCCTGTCAAGAAAAAGAGCAGAGAGATAAGGTTGTGCGTTGATTTCCGTGATCTAAACAGAGCTTCACTCAAAGATCACTACCCGCTGCCTTCAATGGAACAAATATTGCAAGTTGTTTCAAGATCAGAAAGGTTTTCATTGCTGGATGGGTATTCAGGTTACAATCAAATCTTGGTGAAAGAAGAGGATCAGTATAAAACAGCTTTTACCACCAAGTGGGGTAC
The DNA here is from genome assembly GCA_007258455.2 of Sequoia sempervirens. Taxonomy (NCBI): domain Eukaryota; kingdom Viridiplantae; phylum Streptophyta; class Pinopsida; order Cupressales; family Cupressaceae; genus Sequoia; species Sequoia sempervirens. Next base: position 1,059,522,854 of record VDFB02281492.1, read on the forward strand.
GATGGCTTACAGAAAGATTTTGTTTGGACTATCAAATGCCGGAGCCACCTTTCAGAGAGCGATGGACATGGCTCTCCAAGGTTTGATTAACAAATTTGTTCTTGTTTACCTAGATGACATTACTGATTTTTCACGTAATGTTGATGATCATTTCAGTCATCTTAGACAGATTTTTGAAAGGTGTAGAGAATATGGAATCTCCTTGAATCCAAAGAAGAGTATTTTTGTCGTACATGAAGGTAAGCTTCTAGGTTATATCGTTTCAAAAGATGGCATTTCTATTGACCCAGAATGCATTGCAACCATTCTGGCCTTACCGCTGCCTGCTCACAAAAAGGGTTTGCAAAGCTTCTTGGGCAGAATTAACTTTGTAAGGAGGTTCATTCCTAATGTTGCAGCATTGTTATAGCCATTAATAGCCATGCTGAAGAAAAATATTCAATTCAGCTGGTCAAAAGAGGGAAAGAGTAGTTTTGAACAGATTAAGGAGGCACTTGCAGCAGCCCCTACTCTTATAAATCCTGATTTTGAAAAGGATTTCATACTGTACGCATTCGGAGGAGTGGATACCATCTCCGCAATGCTTTGTCAGCAAAATAATGAAGGTATGGAACAGCCCATAGCTTTTTTCAGTCAAGTCTTGCATGACTATGAAACAAGATATTCATTCATTGAGAAGCATGTACTTGCTGTAGTAAGGAGTCTGAAGAAATTTAGACATATGCTGTCTAATAATAAGATAAATCTACTAGTAGCTCACCCAACAGTCAAGGAGTTTTTGCTGAATAAAGATATTAATGACAAGCGAGCAGGCTGGATAACCAAAGTTATGGAGTATGACATCAGCATAAAAGTTACCAAGCTTGTTCGAGGTAAAGGACTGTGCGAACAGCTTGCAGAAAATGAGGAAAACAACAGTAAAGAGGTTGCTACAGTTCTAAAAAATGAAGATGAATCTGCTGTTTCAGCTGTTTCAGCTAATTGGATTCATCAAATGGTCCATTATTTGTATACTGGAGATTGCCCAGAAGGTATGGATAAATCTAAATGAAGGTATTATAGATTGTAGGCAATTCCTTATGCTGTAATAAATGATGTTCTGTATAAAAAGGACTTCAATGGAGTATTCCTCAGATGTATTTACCCAGATCAGATTGAAAGAATTCTGGAAGAATTCCATGATGGACCTGCTGGAGGTCACTTTGTACCTCGTACTACAGCTTTGAAGATTATGAGAGCAAGCTATTATTGGCCAAATCTTTTCAAAGATGCACATATTTATGTCAGAAAATGTGCTAAATGTTCACTTTTTGTAGGGAAACAGAAGTTAGCAGCCCTGCCCCTGAATCCAATTCAAGTTGAGCAGTCATTCGGGAAGTGGGGACTTGACTTTATCGGTCCTATTAACCCACCGTCAAGTGCAGGTCACAAGTGGATCTTGACAGCAACAGATTACTTCACAAAATGGATGGAAGCAGTTGCTCTAAAAGATTCAAATGAAACTTCAGTCCTAAATTTTTATCAAGACATTGTTTCCAGGTTTGGTACTCCCGAGTCCATTATTTCAGATAATGATTTAGCTTTTGTTGGCTTAAGAGTTTCAGATTGGTTAGTAAAGAATAATGTTTATCTGAACACTTCGTCTAATTATTACCCTCAAGGTAATGGACAAGCTGAATCAACAAATAAAAATCTGATAAAGATCATCAAGAAGACAATTGAAGATAATCAAAGGTCATGGCATGACAAGCTTAAATTAGCCCTTTGGGCTAATAGAATTACCCCAAAACAGTCAACAAGTTTTTCACCGTATGTTTTGGTTTATGGTAGGGAGGCCAAGCTGCCTATATCAATAGAATTCCCAACTCTGAGTTACATAAAGGAATTGGAGTTGCTTGAAGAGGAGCCAATGCAAGTTAGGCTTGCTGAGTTAACAGAGTTGGATGAGACCAGGAAAGAAGCTTTCAGAAGGCTTCAGATTCATCACTCTCAGATGAAAAATACATTCGACAGAAAATCAGTTGCACGAATCTTCAATGAAGGTGACTTAGTTTTCAAATGGGACGAGTTGAAGAGCATGCCTGGCAAACATTCTAAGTTTGACGCCATATGGGATGGCCCTTACATTATAACAGCAAAGAAGGAACACAATGCTTTCCAACTCTCAAAATTGGATGGTGAGGTATTACCAATCCCTGTTAACGGGATTCATTTGAAGCAGTGTTATTAAGCTTCAGGATTTCACCTGTACATAGTAGAATAGCTTTCAAGTTTTAGTATGCTTTCAATAAGTGCCTGCTGCCACATTTTATTTCAGTTTTGTCTAGTTTTCAATAAGTGTAGTTGCTACACCTATTTTTCAGATTCTGTCATAAACAAAATTTCAATAGTTTCTTTCAGTTTTTTGTTTGTGTTGAGTTACAATTTTTAGAAATTCAAGAACAGAGAAGGACTCCATGCCCAATGAATATGCTAGACAACTGGTCTATTGTGTTTAGCAGGCAAACACTCCACAAAGGTCACCAATTTGTTACCTATTTTTCACTCTACGCTCAATAGGTAGAGCTGAATGAAGTTCAGCTGTTATAGGTACAGGAAATTTTCAAATTTTGCTGATAAAGTGTTCGTTGATCATCATTGAGATCATCTTACACATGTGTCATAAGTTTGTTGTGCAAATGTTTAAAACAAAAAATTAAGAAAATTTGCATAATGATACTTTTATTCATTTTGTGAAATGTTGAATCTCGTACAAGCCGCGAGAGTAACTGAGTTTGTTTCTGACAATCAAGAGATGAATACAAAATTTAAATGAACAGACTACACTGCTGAAAATAGCATAAGTATAAAAAGAGAAGCAATTCATCATTTCCTGTAATGATGAATCACTTCGTTGGTGCTTCTAGCCGTCGTGCCTCCAAGCAGTTGCAGCCCCGCTTCATCGCTCTGTGTACCTGCAAAATCGTTAAGGAAATGGGATTAGAGTTATACTCTAAGCAATGGTGAATTACTTTCTGCCTTACGCCTATGCTACAGACAGAAATGTAATTTGTGTTAAACCGAGCATTCATCAGATAATTGAAAAAAATCAAGCGGAAAGATATAATTCAATGGAAGCTTTCAGCTTCTTTTATTTTGCTAACATGTTTGTTTCAGTGTGCAGGAACAGGTTTATCATGTTCGAGTTCATTTCATTAGATATGTGGAGTAAAACGGGCTCCCACAAGGGTTGAGCCCGGCATATCAAAAGGATACACTCTCAAGTTACATATGAGAGTTCGTTAACATTGTTAAAACAGTCATTAAGAGAGTTGCTAAAATTAAAGGATAATCATATAAGTAGCCTTATTTCAAAGAAATTCGAAAGAATAGTGTGAAGAACTCATCAATTTTGACAATACTTTGTTCATCTCTGCTTCATATTCGAGTGTTGGAATGCTTTCATAAGTCATATCACCATACAGAACAGATTTGCAATAGTCCAAGTTTTTACAAGTTCTTCAACAGAAAGCAGAAAATTCTGTTTTGAATCAGCATTTAATAATAATAGAAGATATAGATATGCATTATCTTTTACCAAACAGAACAATCTGATGTTTCAAGATAATGTTATACTCTGGAACATATTGCTGAGTGTGTTTCCATCATAAGATACAGCCATGATTTGGGGAACAAAGGAGGTTCATTATCTTGCTCCAAGTGAGCTTGAGAGATAGCACGATGACAAGCATAAGGGCATAAATACAACAGTGAACAAGGTGTACATTGACAACAGCAGTGAAGTATTGAGGACATGATTGGAGGAGAAAAGAAATCTTTTGAGTTCTTGAAAAATAGGAATCTTGAATCATAAGACAGTATTTGGATGTCTCAGAACAGTAATTCTTCCCATCAAGAATATAATTCATAGACAAGTCATATAAATATGTGTGCAACAATTTGAGGAAAAGTATGTTTACTACAGTGGGGCATCATGAGTGCATACCATTTTCCAGTGTTCATTATGCAAGCACATACTGTCAGCAGTATAAAGATATACAATGTTACAAGTTTTACTGAGACAACAATGCAATGTGGGTTATTCATCATTAATATTAAATGGAACATATGTCTTTCATTGGCAGTTCTTATTTACAAAAATACAGAAAAATAGATTTTGCATAGATATAAAACCAAAGTCAATCAAGGAATAAGTGCTACTAAGACTACATTAAATTACTTTGAAATGAAGGTATGTAAAAGACAGTGGGCTGCGAGCTGTGACGATTTTGTGAAAAATAAAAACAGTTGTAGATGCTCAAGGAAACAGATTTTGAGTAAAATTCAATCACAAAAGACGAAAGGGCATTTACCATAGCAGCTTCAATGACAGAAATGGAAGGTAAATGTACAAAATTGTAAGTGTTCTTTACTAATTAAAGGACAGTGCAATCAAAAGTATATGGTATGTAAAATAGAATATTTACGCTTCAAAGTTTTCGGCCTATAAGCATGACTAAAGCCATATATCAAATGTCGAGCCAACACAGAAATGCCTCAAGCCGTGAACAGTAGTAAGTTGAGTAACATACAAAAATTTCTAGGTACAGATAAGAATAATGATGGCTGGGGCTTGTGTAAATATCAAGTATGTCAAAATACAAAGGAAATTAAGTATGTAAGCATATGCCAAGGATTTTAAAGCTTTTACTAATCATGGCGGTTGTTTCAAACATTCATTTAATGGTCCCTGTTTTTGGAAAATTCACATGTTGAGATATATGTCACAATAAGGAATTTTTAGAGAGATATTAATGTTCTCTCAAAAAGCAGACAAGGTGTTCATACCTAGATGAAAAGATTAAATTCCCAGGTTCAGAATATGCGGCCATGAATACAACTGAAGTCCTCAAGTTCCCAGAATTTTTGAAAATAAAAGCTAGTTTAACAGGATACCCAGAAAGCAGAAAATAAGAACGACATGGAGAGATAGAGATTTAAGTTCAAAATCGCTCTTAAGGTTGTTGTCTCACAGATACATGGGAATGAACACAAATTTTTTGAATACCTAGATGAGGATAGCTCACAGCCGCAGTCAATAATGACAAAAAGAATACAGTAAATTTTGTGGCCTGGAGTTTTTCTTTTGTTTAATCTATCAACTCATTTTATACTGAAAGAGCTTTCAAAAGCTTGTTTTATATCCAGAATACAAAAGAATAAAATGTAGATTGGTTATTTTCAAAGGTTGAACCAGTGATATGGCGCCTTTCATCACAAACACATTGTCAAAGCCCAAAAATTACTAAGAAAATCACACCAGAATAAGGGTAGCCGCGGCCAAAGATAGACCCATCTGATGATTATGTCAATTCTTAGCTAGAGATATTTTGTTAAAAATTGAATGACAGAAGGATGGAAGCTTACCACGATTTTCATGGTAGAGAGTTCATTCTCATACATGGCTTTCTTCAGATTATCTTCAAGCATCGACTTCAATGGCAGGGAATTTCAACAGAGGATAGGTGCAGATGACAAAAATGTCAGAATATCATCATAGTCACGCCCATAAGACAACAAAAAGGATATTTAAATGCCCAAAAGAACTCAGATTTGTAGCGAATGAGTTTCATCTTACCTTTTACGCCCAAAATCTTTCAAAAGATCATGGAAATTGATAGACAATGGTGGAAATCGAGCTTGAAACCCTACTCAGAATGGCGGCCAGTTTTTTTTCTTCCAGAAACTTCAGGTCAAAATGTGAATAATGATGGGATTTTAGGGTTCGATGGTCTTTTGTCTATTCACCCTAAAAATGCCTTTGAATATTTGTCAATGATTTTATTAAAATCACCATGTTTTATTCATTTTCCAGTCAGAAGATTTGCTAATGATGTGGTCGAATATAATAATTGATGCATGGTGGTCGACCAACTTCAAAGGGTTAAGATTCTATTTTAATCTTATGTATTTTTTTTGCATTATTCAATGAAGGGATAATTTATTAAATGATCCACTATAAATCATTTAATAAATTAGTCATTTTAAACATGCAAATAAAAGATATTATAAATCCATGTATAGAACAAGCAAAGTTAACTGAAGGTGAGAGATATTTTTATCATGCACATGATAATAGAATTGGAGTTTCAGTTCCCATGGGTGAAATCGGTAAAAATGAGGCAGTTTTGCATGCTTTAAGCCACTTTTTCAGGGAGTTGCAGTTCAGTTGGAATAGTGCATGTATCAGTTATGACTTGGCAGTGATTTTGAGCTTGATTGGACCTATTTTTGCATGGTTTTGGGCCTCCTTTTCAGAGATATTTTCTTCTACTCGGATTTGGCTTTGGAGTCATCACCCTTTCTTGGTGTTGGACTTTCAGTTATTTTTGCATGCCTTTTGGAAAGGGTTTTGTATATATTGAAAAACTTAACTGTTTTTCATTCTAGTTCTTGTTTTCTACCTTTGCCTTCAGCAAAGAAGATCATCTTGTAACTCAACTTTCAGATTAATATAGCAGTGTTTATTACAGGTTCAAAGTGCGTAATTGCAGAAGATTCCTCTGAGTTCAGTACTTCAGAGTTTGCCTTCTAGATTTCGAGCATCATTTTGTGAAGAATTTGATTGAATAATTACTGTGTTTCAGTTCTGAAACCTCTGATTTTTTCTATCTTTTTCACATATCTGTATGCAATTTAGTTTAAAATCACTGGTTATGCACTGTGCTTATTAATAAGTTAATACATTTTGTCGTGAAAACCTCGTTTTCCCTCAATATTGCATTAGATCAAAGCCTCTGTTTAAATCATTCAAGTGATTAAATTATTGAATCTGGTTGTGAAGATTTGAGTTTTAAAGAAGTTTATTGTGAGTCATAATTGCAAGTCATTATCATTTAGGTGCAATCACCTCTCGTAGCTTTAGAATTTCAGTTCAAGCAAGCTTTCTTTCTCTTTCCCAGCCAAGTCAGTTAGTTTTAGGAGGTTTTTTCATCAGGGAACCAGCCCTCTCTGGAGATTGATTCTCAAAATTAGGCAACCCACAGGCCTGAGAATCATTCCATGTTTCAACAGATTGCTAGATTTAACTAATCAAGCGTTCGGGTGCAATCTTAATTGACAACAGAAAGAAAATATCATGCCATTTCTTTCTTGAGAAGTCATGTTTACATTCATGATTTGCATCTTCCATCTTCATCCAAAAAGAAATTTTTTTATCGTTATGTGCCTGATATTAAAACAAATCAAAACCTTCATTTGAGCATGATCGCCAACACAAAGGTAAATGGGTGCAAAAAAAAGAAAGCTCGGTTAATGGCTTTCAGCATGTTGGTGGAAAATATGCATCTTTTTGAAAGTGGCTTCCTAGCTTATCAGTCTTATGTTTAGTAAGGTTTTGTAATCTCCACTGTGTTATGTATTCGGGTCACGGGTATATCTAGTATGATGTCTTCTTTTGGGTATTTTGGGTGCATAAGAGAATGTGCATATGTACTGATGTATTCAACCAATGTGCTTTTGTAACATTGTAATAAGACAATTGGTCATTTATACTAGGACCTCACTGGTTTTTTTGATATTTTGTAAAATTTGTTACTCGGACTACAACTGGGGGTTTTCTTGTTGGTTCTTTCCCGCCAGTATGTCCGCCTAAACCAGCTATATGTAAAATATTATATATAAATAGAATTATAAGTGGTCTCCCACTTTTTCTTAAAAAAAAAAGTTCTCATGAATGTCCACATCTTTTCCTTGATACAGTTTCTATTTCTTAAAAGATTTCTTATGATTTTTCATAATGTTGGTCAATACTTTACTGTAAATATTCTATAGTCATGCTCTTAAATGTCATAAGAATATTTCATAAGAGGGTTTCATCTTATAAAGCTATAATAATATTATATGCATTTAGAACATCTTAGACACCTCCCTTGAAGCATTCAACAAATGAAAAATAACTATCAACACAAAGTGAGATGCCTCATTTCCTAATATGAGGACAAAATAATAAATAAAAATATTAGGATGCAAGGTTGACCCACCTTTCCCAATACTTGGCTAAGTTTATCATCTATTGAGGAGTGGATCCCAACAACAATTGTGCTTAGTGCTTACTACTAATCCAAGGAATACCTATTCATTTTTTCTTTATTGTATGCCTAATGACTCCTCATCTCAAGTTAAATTGTGGGAATGTATTTTTATGCCCTCCCTATGACTAAATGGCTACAAGGAGGTGAATATGATATGGTGGAAAAAACCAAGATACAATTTGGTTTAGTTCTCATAAACTCTCTAAAAAATAATTGAATTCCTACATCCTAACTAGAAATACCATGAGGGGTTTAGATCCCATTTTAGACAAAAAATATTCTTATACTGATCACTAGTTCACTTGGACCAACTAAAGAGATGGTGAACTAAGGAAAACTTAGTTGTATTGATAGATTAAAACTTAGTTATTTCTCTTTCCATTGTCCCCTCTCCACAAAACACCCTTATTTAAGTAGATTCTATTAAACCTATCTCACATATCACCTCCCAATTCTTTAAACTTTTCAAACTTCTTATTCCTCATACCTAATAATCTATCCTTCAAGCTCAACACTTCCCACCTCAATCAAATTGATCACCTTGCTTCCCTAATATCCCTTTGGTTGATTTTCCTAGACCTCATCAAAATGGTAAGTGGATACAATTGTGGAATGGTGCGATTAAATCTATTGCACTACCTTACTATGATCTTACAATAAGAATATGGCTAGAAAGAGATCTAGAATGGAAAAAAATTATGGATCCAAATAGAAAAAAAAAACTTGTTTTGGCTTTAGCACTTACTAATAACTTTTCTAAAATGAGTGGTTGCTTCCGTTGAAATAAAAATTAGAAGATTTGAAATTAATTGTGGTAGAGGATCTCAATTAAGAGATAGGCTACATTGGATGAAAGGATATAAGGGATGCAAATTATTTTTTACTTATCTCGAACATATTTACATTCTCGAGAGTGGATAATATATATCGTTGATCAAGAGAGGTAGTTCCATGACAACTCTAATGATATTAAATCCATTTTCCTCGAACATTACAAATAATTTTTAATTGATCTAGTTGAAGGAGATCCACGTCAAGATATAGTGAAAAATTATGGGCATAACAATTATATATTTTTTAACATATATAATTTATGTATGGTTGGATTAGTGAGATATTTATAACAAGTATGCAATATGAAGTCAAAATTTATTAGATTTGATTCTTAATAAATTAGTTTTAACGATTCAATTTATAGCTTTATGCAATCTATAAGTTTAAATAGTTTGATGGTATCTAAACTTTATACATATAAAAATATGATAAATGTCTGATTATTTTGCTTTCCAATCTATAATTTTTTATGTTCTTGGCTATATAATTGAGATCATTCACTCATATTGTAATGATAAAATTCATCCCTCATATGGAGGATTTTATATTATCTTCCATTAAATTCACCCTCTTTATGAGATTCTTATGGAATATTGATATTCTAGTGTGAATTCTTAATTTTAGACATATCTTAACTAGATAAATTTAGGTTCAATGAAGGCAATAGAACTTTTTTTTCACTTACATAATCCTATTTTGAAGTTCATTTATGTTAACAACTATTAGATTAAATATTTTTATCCCCAATTATTTTCAAATAATTTTATACTAATCTTTGTATTCTTATTCTTTCTTTCATCGTTTCATTTAAAATTTGAACCATTTAAGGATGCTATGTTATAGATTATAGTTGTCTTCCAATTATTTTTAAATTGTTAATGGTATGAAAATATTATTGATGAGTAGATGAATTATTACAACTATTTTAGATTTGTATTCCCTTTATCTAGATATATTATTTACCAAAGTCTCATTGCTCTTTTTAGGTGTATTGTATATATATATATATATATATATATATACATGGAAAATGTAGATCATGTTCCACCTACACCAGATTCTTTGTTTGCAAATACTAGTAATGAGATTAAAAAAAAAAGAGATTCATTAGCACAAGGTGCAAACCTGGGGATAAATAGTGAACCATGCATGTTAATATTGCATAGTCTAGAAAAACTAAAAGATGAACTTGAGAGGACTAGTGCATATTCCTCAGATAGAGTGACTGCTATTCTTTCCCGCATGCAGGAAGAAGTACATGGTGATGTTCCCCTTAAAAAAATATAGGATAGTGTCACCAAAGAAATGATAAAAACCACTTGTTTTCCATTTTATCAAAATGTGTGTAAGGTTAGGGGATACAGGTCACTAGATGTGTGGATCATGCTATGGCCTCATTGATCTACCCACGATTTCTTGCTGCACATGGTCTATACCCAAACAATGACCAGATTCCATTGTATTTTGTTCAGCAATTGTATGTTGAGGTCCATTTGGGCCTCAAAGTTAACTACCTAGACATTCCACCATATGCTGGTCAGGGCATGGTAGGATTGCTAATAGGCCCACCTATCATTGAGCAGATAGACCACCACCAGTGTTTAGGGTATTGGTTGGTGAGAGGTCTCCTGATCTCACCCCAGCTCTAGCTCCCATAGTAGATGAGGTTGTCATTTCTTCCCAAAAGGAAGCAATTGACACTGTAGGTGACATTGCGGCTACCACCATTAGGATATCTGATGATCGTGTAGGTTAGTATTTGATGTCTAGACATTCCTGATCCACGCCATTTTCAACACAGTGGACCACCATGGATCCTTTTATAGTGGCTGACATCCCTACTCCTACACAACTTGATGCACTTACAGGAGATATGTCACGCATGACTCTGCATTTTTTGGCTGAGGACCTGTTGGAGGCATATGCCAACATTACATCAAACAATGGGTTCAGTATAGAGCATGTTAAAGATCATTTGAGATGCAGAGGTCGTTCAGTTCCAGGATCCCATCACTCTCAGCCAAGCACTAGTGCGCATTAGGATCCACCTATAGTTCATTCGGTAGCTACACAGACTATGGGTTTTACTGATATGTTGATTGGTTATGGTTCATCATCGCCGATGCCATCTCACCTTCATAGTCCTCTACATTCATCATTTCTGGCACGACATGGGATAGATCGAATGGATGCAGATGTTGATTTGTTGCTTGACCATTTGGTGGATATGGTGGAGGCGACTATTTCAAAGGACTTAGTTGATCCGATATTAGATGATATTCATGTATGTGTGCATGTGCATGTTTCAAATTTTTTTTAACTAGATATTCATGTAAGTTGATATATATATGTATATATATTGTTATAGGTGGACATACCTCATATCACTCTTAGCCTTGGTCCAGATCGTGTGCATGATCGATGTGACTCTATGGATGAATCTGCTGCCAGTGGACATGTGAGTTTTTCATTTTTATATAATCACACGTGTATATGTACATGCAATATTTATGTATGCATAGATCTATATTGATATTTAAAAATACAAGTTCATTTAAAAATAACTTTCATAAAATTTACTTAATATAAATTATATGTATTTAACACATCCTGTACACAATTTTATTTGCAGGGCTCAACACATCCATTAGAGCAGGACCGTTCTCATCTAGATGGCCATTCGACTAGGAGTAGACATTCATATTAGGCCATGCACACTAGATTTTTTATCTTTACCACATGCATTTGCTTATACATGATGATCTTTAGTATTTGAGATTTGATGATCTCTAACTTACATTTGCTTATATGATATACATACATTTGCTTATTTGTTGATCTTTAGTATTCGACATTTGATGATCTTTAATTTAAATTTTTCTTATATGATATGTACATATATTTTCTTATATGATATATACATACATTTCCCTCTTTGCTTATAGTATGTGTTATGTTTATATGTATTGAATCCCTTTACATGTATGTACATGTGTTTGCTTATGGTTTAAACATGTTTAGACATAATATATGTATGCATTTGCTTTAAATATTCAATATGCATACATGTTTTCTTATTTTATGATCTCTTACAACTTACATTTCCTTATATTCAATATACATTTGATCTCTAGTAGAATTTTAGGGAAATCAATGCCACTTTATAATTAAGTTCATTCATGTTGATCACAATAAATTATTATTTTTAAATGACTTAAGCAACGTGAACCATTGAGTTGAGAACAAGATATCATATTTTTGACAAGTAACTTGAAATTCAATTCAAATATAATTAAGAAAATTCAATTCAAATTATACCTCTATTATATGTTTTTGACAAGTAACTTGGAATTCAATTCAAATATTTAATGAAGAAAATTTAATTCAAATTATACCTCTATTATACATTTTTTACAAGTAACTTGAAATTCAATTCAAATATATTTAAGAAAATTCAATTCAAATTATACCTCTAATATACATTTTTGACACTTTAACAAAATTATAAAATTACTAGATATGTTGTGCATACCTATGACTTAAATAACAACAAACTCCACAATGAAATAACTTGTTTGTTTACTACTTGATTCATTTAAACTAGGATCTAGTAATTCTATGTACACTAGAATAATTTTTTTCCCATCCTGGATATGCATATAAATAGAAGCTTATTTTTTATTATTCTGGATATCAAATTGCAAGATTAATTGTCATTTATATCACTTGGAGCGCAGATTTTGGAGAAGTTTTTGCACATTTATCAAGGAGGCAAATATTGGAGCTCGACAACTTTTCATTTTTATCAATCAAGGAAAAATTTGGAGGATAATTTAACTAAGTTGGTAGAGGACTTGTTTAGAGTCATCTTTAAGTTGAAGAAGAAAATGGGACAACAAAGAAAAAGAAAAAATGCGTCTCAACGAAAATTGTCAAAAGAAGAAGAACATAAGAGGTGTGAACAAAACTTGGAAAATTATCATAGAAAGAAACAAGGTACATGCTTGTTTCTTCTCTCTCTCACTCTCAAGTGTGTGTTTAGGACTTTTACTTTGAAAAAACATGAGTATTCATTTGATGGGATGGAATCCATAATTTGTGCATTACTCCACCCAATAATTTGGTGTAGGTTAGTACACCTAAACATAAATTTGTATGTGCATACATTTTGCATTGGCTTTCTTATTAAAATTAGAAATGTTTAATGTATGACCATTTTCAACTTACAATACCCCAACTTAAAATGTACTCTTAAACTAAAATATTGTACATTAAATCCTTCCCTACAAACCTTACACTTATCTTTTACCAATACCTTTGTTTAATGTTTTTGTCATCACATTATCATTGTTGAGTATTGCATCTACACAATTTTCTCTTTACTTTGTTCATGAAGAAAATGATAGTGTACTTCAATACATGCTTAGTTCTCCAATGAATCCTTAAATTTTGTGTCCCTCACTATGCCACTTTGATTTTCATATTTTTTTCAACCACATTAATTATTTTATGGCTTTGCAAATTCCTATATATTCTAACTTTTCATTTTGAAAGAAACCATTATTTTTTCTTAATTATTCATGAAACTGCACTTCATGTACAATGAAGTAGAATTCTAATGTTGATATTTGGTGATCAATATCCCCTATCCAATCTACATTGCAACATCTAATTAGCTTAAGATTTTTCTAAACTCCCATTGAATTTAATCTAATGATCAATAGTTCCTTTAAAATATTTTTAAAATATTTTAATAAATGCCCAATTCTAAGCTCTAGAATTATTTGAAAATTAGAACTCAAATTATACTTAAAGCCAATGCAATGTTAGGTTTTCTAGAGACTAACACATGTATACATCAAAACTCAAGCTATATCCAGTGCCAAGGAATAATAGTTATTTATGATAGATTATTCTTTAAATTATGTCTTAACACATTTGTTTTGAAGGTTTCTAACCATGTCATTGCACTTGAATGACTATAAATAATTTTAAATGTCCTCAAGTCATCTTGGTCATGCAAGTTGCAATGTTTATATGATCCTTGACTCCAATTCCTTAAGCCAATTCTTTTTGTTTCAATATTTGTGTTTTGTGTCTTTGGTATTTTATTTTCATCACTTCAATGTTCTCAAATTATTTTTATGTTTTATGCTCTAGGGATTCCTCAAGCTGGAGTCAAGCCAAATCTATATATTGGATCAAATGAATCCGTTGAAGAACACATGGACCTTGAAGTTAGGGAGGAGACCCAAGTTCAAACAATGCTTGTTGGAGAGGGGTCAAGATCACTTCCTTCTACTGGTATGGATGAACATATAAAACTAGAACAAACTTCTCTCACTTATAGCATCATGTTTTATTAGTTTTTTTTGCTTGCATACATAAACTTCACTTATATAACATCATCTCTCACTTTTGTTAGCAAAATATTTTGTGACATGTAGGAAGGGCTCAACAAGCAGGAAGTTTTCATGCTCAAGTCGAGCCAAATCTAGACATTGGATCAAATGAATCTGCTCAAGAATGCATGGTCCTTGAAGATACCTAGGGAGGAGGCACAAGTTCAAACAATGCATGTTGGAGAGGGGTTGGGATCACTTCCTCCTACTGGTACGGATGAGCATATAAAACTAGCTGAGAAGGTGAGGAAACAAATTTCTCATAGAAATTTAAATCATTTACTTGAAATGGATATGGAGAAACTGAAATTTTATGCCAACCAACCTTATAATAAGAGAAATAGGTCAATGACTAAATCTGTAAATGGAATGATCAATCATCATTTCAATCATCTTGATACACTTGAAAAAACCCAATTGTTATCATGTTTACTTCTTCGTGATGAGATCAAAGAGTCATTACATTTGTTGGGTGTACATTTGACATCAAATAAGAAGAAACACATGGGATTACAAAAGGATATTGTTCAAAATATTAAAAAGGGTTTAGATTCCATTGGGAAAGGATCTCAATCAGTGGATAAGGCCACTATAAGAAGGGTTATGTTGACATCTATTGTACATCAAGATATAGCAAGACAAAGAAAAATGTCTGCACTTTCAATTGAAATTGATTATAGTAGAACCACATTGATAAAATATGAGAAAAAGAGAAAGTTTTTGGATGATAGTTTAGAAGGAAATTGGGCAATTATGTGTAGAGCTCCCCGTTCTGACAGGATTGAAGATGTTGTTAGGCACTTGGTCTCAGGTTTTTGGCATGATCAGACTCGCCCATCATCAAATACTAGAGATGTTATGAGACACATGATTAGACCTAGTATTTATGAAAATCATATCAAACATTGGCTAGACATGACACAATTTGAGATGTATATGAACTTTTTTAATGCATATCCTCATATAAAGATTGGGCAAACAATGTTTCAAAGGTTAATGCCATATTATGTGAAGATAAACAAGTTTTTTGAAACTTGTTGTTGTTGTTATCATATTGAATTTGATCTCTACTATCAGGTGTTTCGAAAGATGAGAGAAGAAAGATGTGGGTTTCAAAATGCACCTCCTAAATAGGCAAGTTTGTTCATAAAGTCTCTATTATGTGATCATGAAAATGGACCTCAAATAAACTGCATAAAAGGAATTTGTGAGACATGTGGAAATTTGGCTAAATTTCCTTCAAGAATTGAGGATATTGACCTAACAAAGACAGTAAATTGCAAGAGGTAACTATTATTTTTAGATAGTTTATTTGTTTCAATTTCTCATAGATTGTTATTTGGATTCTCTTTGATGTAATGTTTCATTGATCAAGTGTGGTTTATTAGTTATTCACATATTTTACTGAAACAGGTACAAGTATGTAAAGTTGCAAACAAATTTTATGAAAGAATCCACAAGGTTGAACTATGTAGAAGAGGAGATTCCCATTGGAAAATTTATGGAAGATTTGGGTATGTGCAGGATCATGATGGGCCAAAAAGTGGCAATATTATAGGTATTTGTAGGGTATGAGGCTGACAACTTTTTTTTACCCAAAATGATTGAAACGAAAAGAGTTTTTAGAGTAGATTCTCAGCTTTCCACCAATATAAATTATGCTTTAATTTGAATTTAATAACTAATTATTATTTATTTTCTATTAGAATTAAGAGTAAAGTCCTAATCGATAGGCTAAGTGAAAAACATCTATAACTTTCAAATGGTATCACATTTTTTGAATTTGAAATATGTGTCACATTCTATACTTCACATACTATAGGATTAAAAAAAGAAAAATTAAATTTCATGTATTTTTGACCAAGTTAAGGTGGTCAGACATACAAGTTTTTATATTTTTAAAAAGTTGTAATAAAAAAATTCATAATCAATTATTTATATGGAAAAAAATTACAAAAAAATATGCATCACATCCGGACATGAGTCCTCTACTTATATATAAAATATTATAAAAAATTATTATCATTTTATTATGGTTAGGGTAGTCAGACAAACACCTACTTATTTTTTCCCTAAAATTTAAGTACTACTGCATTGAACTTTCAAATTTTCACCAAATAGATTTTATTTATTTTTAAATAAACCTAGTAGTTTAGAAACTACATTCAATTTTCTACAGATTATGTTCTTACATATTTTTGAAATAATATAGATATCTTATTCAAATTTTTACGTCAAGTTGCCTAAGACTGATTTTTCTAATTTTTTTGCCACTTAAGGGCCTATTTTTTCCATGATGATCTTGCACATACCCATTTTCAAAAATTGATACGACCATACATACATCATTCCTTTTTTGCTAAGTGGCAAGAATAAAAATTCCAAACATTGAGAGATACTTTCCCACGTGGAACAATTCTATCAGTATTTGACTTTGCAGAAAATTACTCCTTTGTACATCAAAAGGAGATTCAATTAGAGTATTACTTTTCAAAGCAGATCACTATTATGGTTCATGTGTGTTATCGACATGCACAATCAGAATTGGATGGTGTTGAGAGTACAGATGAAGAATGAGCCATTAAGAAAGAATATCACTTTTATATTAGTGATGATAAAGAGCATGACACACTTTTTGTCCAACATTGCTTTACAATATTTTTTGAGAATTTGAGAAGCAGGGGTGTAAAATTTGAAAATCATTTTGTATGGTTAGATGGATGTGCGGCATAATTCAAATCTTCACGGCCATTCTATGCACTTTGTAGATATCATAAAATCTACAAAATACCACATGTTTGGAGTTTTTTTGAGAGTGGGCATGGAAAGGGTGAGCATGATGGAGCAGGAGCTTGCATCAAACGAGATTTAAGAAAGAATCAAATGAGTTATCCAGAAGATCGTCTAGACAATGCACATGATGTTGTTGAATGGTGCAAGAAACACTTTGCATCAAATGTGGTCAGCACATCTTCAAGAAAAAACTGACACATTCCATAGAGTGTTTTGGGAGATATCTGGTATATATAAATTACATTAAATCAAAAATTTGAATTTATTTAAATTTAAAATATATATATATACATATTTGTTCACATAAGTTTTATGTTGTACATATGTATCTAGGTGTGGATAGAAGATCGATGCATGGATGCAAGAGGGTAGAAAAAACAAGATCTTTGCATTGTGTTAGGAGTTCAGATAGTTGCCATGGGTGGATATTAGACACAAGGGATTACTCTCAAGTTTTTGCACTGAGTGCATTGAGGGAAACTCTGATTATGCATGCAACAATCAAAAACTTGGATATGTTGGTAAATGGGATACGGTGCCAATAGTTGTTTCATAAACATATGACGAAAATGAGGAAGAAAGATTTGAAGACATTCCTTTGATTTCAATTGATTATGACCATATTCCAGGATTGGTTAGAAAAGGTACACATGTGTAAGTTTTCAATAATTTAAATATTATATATATCTAGTTAATGATCTTCAGAGACATTTCTAATTTTTTAAGATTTTTTTTGTGTAAATTTGGTGTACAGGAGATGTTTTTGCAATCATAGCAAAGCCTAGAAACATCGAAGGTGTTAGCTATTATTAATTGCGTTGCATAGAAGAGAGGAATAAGCTTACAGAACCTGAAACAAGTGATGGAATGTCATTTCCCACAGGTGAGTTTGAATTTAAAATTTTATATACATTCTATTCACATGTGTACATTACATTATAAACATTAAGTATATATTGTACAAACCTTGAGCACGAAAATGTTGCACATGTTCATATGTCTTACCTTAAGTTCATGTTTACCATGCAGGTTCTATTGTAGTGCAAGGGACATATCTAAAACAAGTCAAAGTTGTTTAGCATGGGATTCATTTTGTTGACTATCAACCTAATAACAAGGTATATCAATATAGTCACTTAATAATTGCTACCACTCTACATCTTCATGCAGTTCCACATGCACATGGCCGAAGAAAATGGAGACTAGATAGTGATGATCATCAAAAAATTCTACATGTTATTGAAGAGCGGGCTGAACCAGAATCTTTGACTTAGTTTATCCATGGTATTCAAGTTCACTTGTAACCCCATACATGTTCAAATGAGAACTTATAGTAACTTGTACATAGTTGTAAATCATTTTGTGTAAATTACAATTATATGTACATATTTGTTCCATGGAAAATTCTTAAGTTCAAGAATCTTTGATAGCATCATCTCTCACTTTTTTTGGTTGCATGTAAACCCATATATATGTTTTCAATCCTTATTTGAAACGTAGTGATTTTTTTTAAATCATTTTGCCTAAATTACAATTATATGTACATATTTATTCCATTGAAAATTCTTAAGTTCAAGAATCTTTGATAGTATCATCTCTCACTTTTTTTGGCTGCATGTAAACCCACATATATGCTTTCAATCCTTATTTGAAACGTAGTGAAGTTTTTAAAATCATTTTCGCTAAATTACAATTATATACAACTTATATTTGTTTAATGGAATTCTTAAGTTCAAGAATCTTATATATACTTATATACAACTCATATAATTTGTTCCATCAAATTGTTCCATAGGAAACTATGTAAATTTTAAAATTCAGTATTATCTAATTATAAAATTATAAATTATTATCTCTCTCAAGTCTCTCCCTCCTACACTCTCTCCCTCTCTCCCCTCTACCATTAACCCTTAAACCCTACCCTTTATCTCTCTCCAACTCCCCCACACTCTCTCTGAGGTTTCTCCCTGTCACCCCCTATCCCTCTGTCCCCTCTACCCTAAACCCTTAAACCCTACCCTTTAT
>VDFB02281492.1:1059542079-1059607321 GCA_007258455.2 Sequoia sempervirens
ATCTACAGACAAAATGTGACGAGACTCTAGTTTGCATCATCTTCAAATTCTTCATGGTTTAATCGCTATAGGTGCTCGAATGTGAAGATTTAGTTAAAAAAAAATCAGTGTCCAGTTTGGCCAAAAATTGTAAACCACTATTGTGGGATCACCCTGGTCTTATGTAGTTCCTCTCTTAGGTTTGAGTTCATTTGTGTGTAAGAATAAACCACTAGATATGGTGTCATTTAGATTGTCCACTTGGTTGAAGAACTAGTAGGGTGCGCTAGAAATATTTCACTCTATTCGTTGTTTCCTTGAAATCATTTTGGAGTTCCTTGTAGAATCTCCATACATATGATTTCATCTTCCTACCAATTCCTCTCTAGAATGGGAAGCATTCTTGCATTTTTACTTAACATCACATGATTAGATTTAGAGACACAATCTTCATACATATGGGTTCATCTTCCTACCAATTTCTATCTTGAATGGGAAGCATTCCTTTATTTGTACTTGGCATGTTGTCTTCCCAAGGGGAGAAACATTGTTTGTATGCATTGGATTATGCTTTTTCTTCATACAAGTTTACCATTTTTATAGGTGATTACACATTATGGGGCGATATCTAGTCTCTCTTTTTCCTTATTATGGAAGGGTAATTGATTGTATATACTTGATGGAAGTAGTCCTTGGGGGGTATAATTGAGTCTTCCATACATCATCCTTGTTTGTATCTTTTCTCTCTTTTGGAGAGGACTTTTTTTCGCACTAGGTTCCCTCCTTTTATATATTTGTGAGAGATTACATTTGTACATGGGTACATAACATGTCCTCATAGCTGGTACCAATCTTCATCTTTGCATAATTTGTATAATAATATTCTCCCTAAGTTGCACTTAAGGGGGGTTGTTGGTGTAAATCGGTGTTTTACCTATGTAGGTCCTATTTACATGTTAATTTTACTTAGGTCCTAGTTGATTTTTCTAGAATTCTTGTTTGTCTAGATAAGATATTACCTTAACTAGTTATCTTTTATTTAATGCTTGTGTTCTACGTAATTTTAAAATTATTGAGGTATTTGTCTCATTGTACAAGATTAAGACACATGTCAAGATCTTGTATAATCCTATCTCATAATTTGTCTTTATAAGAAATGCATCATATGTACATTGATATATTCAATCTTGTAATCTTGAATCAATTGTCATAGCAAGCTATTCTTGATGTTTTTTCTCTTATTGAAGATATTTTGGTCTAGTAACTATTCTTGGGGGTGTTGGGAGTCACCCTTTGATCCTACAAAAGTAAGTGTGCTATGTCATTGATTTTTTCTAGTACCAAAAGTAATATAAATATGTTTTCACCAAGTAAATATTTCTCTATAATGTCTAGTTCTTTTCAATTCTTGAGAGGTAATTAGGGCCTTGATTATTTTTTCCTATTTTGATCATGTTGGGTGAATATTTTGTAATCAACTAACTAATTACAAAATGGTAATATCAGCCACAATATAGTGAGATTAAATCTCTCCTTCCATAAAGGGGAGGCTTCAGGTTCTTATTGCTAACTAAAAAAACTAGTAATTAACTAAGCTTATGTACACTACAATTATCCATGGGTGTTTCCATTCATCCTATTCTCTTGTTTCATAATAAATGTTTTCCTCTTACACAAATTACATTGATGTTATATGACAATTACATGTAATCAACCACAAAGCACTAATTTGAGCAATAATACTTGATATTTAATTCAGTTAGACAGAATAATAACCAAAATAATACTAGCAAGTCTTGATAGCAAGAAAATGCACAAAAGCATAAAGTCTTTGGTTGCTTTCTATGATGATTTGAAAAGAAAAAAAAAGAGTGATGTATGTTGTAACCGAATGTCTCCAATATATGCCACCAAAAGACCAACTAAACATAGATAAAACCTCGCAACCCAAAGTCTTTGAATTATCTCTAAATTAAACACATAAACATAATTTCCAAATATAATATTGTAGCTCAAAGTCTACAAAATCATATGTGATTCACCTCCTAGAACATATGATTTCACACCATGATTCAATCATGCAAAAGATTTAATGCAATGAAAAAGACATAAGAACAATCTTAGTACATAACAAACCCAATCCAAGGAAAAGATTGGATGCCAACTTGCTTCTTTTATTGATTAAATCTTGATTTACACCTCAAAAATAAAGTTTCAAAATGATCTTCAATTTAGTAGTGCTTCACTTCATAAGCTAAAAGGTTTTATTTACAAAAGATCTCCCTCATATATATAGAGAATATCCAAGAGCTAAAATAGGAAAATTATAGCTAACTTGACTTATTCAAAGGAATAGTACAATTTGATTTGGGACTTCTCTCCTCTTACATGTAATTGTTATTTTACAAAAGATATTTAAAATGTCATCTACAAATTACAAATTGCATAAAAAGAATAACTTGAAATAAACTAAGTCTGGAAAAGCACATTCTTTCATTCTTCATCACTTTTCTCCATAAAATATTCATATATTTTTAATGTAACTTGGACTTCAGAGTCATCTGGCCCTATTGTATAGTTGGAGATAGCAAGCACTCATGTGATGGATTCCTCGGTACTGATGCATGATTTATTCTGTTTGTTCAAAATCACTTTCAGGTTATCCAAAGTCACATGAAAATATACTAACTTGTCAATAGAAGCTAATGAAAAAGCTTCTAACTCAATATTTTTCTAAATTAGTGATGTGAACTCTTGGATAACTATATCTATGGGAAGGACTTTTTGATTGTCATCTAGTACTTGGCAAGGAAGCTCCTTAATCCTCGCAATGAGATCTAACCCTCTATCATTGCCTATTTCTTGAGCTTCTTGCAGATCTTTGATTGTCTCATCGTTTCCATCTCTTTTATGTTTCATTGTCTTTAAAATTTATTGTTCTATGTGTGCATGTTATATGTTCTTTATGTATGTATCATGTTTTCTTTGTGTATTTTGTGTGTTTTTCTTGTGTATTTTGCATGTTTACTTCATGTATATTATGTTTTCTTCATGTATTCAATGTATTTTCTTTGAGTATTCCTTGTATGCTTCATATATTGGTTGTATGCATTATGTTTTCTTTATGCATGTTTTGTGTATGCTTTTATTTGTACTCCATTCATTTCTCTATGTATGATTAAATTTTTCCTTGTATTGTATGTGATATATTTGCTTCATTTTTTTCTTAACATTATGGATTGATGGGATCCTAAGTTGGGTGCTTGCACACCCCTCAACTTGGTTTCATATTATATCTTTAGTATTTCAATAAAATAATGTATTCCTTTAGTGTGAGTATGAACGTAAGTCATACTCTCACTAAATTAGGGGCTAAATATAGCATCGTAAATTCTAGACCTTGACAATTTTTGTTAGGGAATGATTAGTTTTTTCCTGTACTTCCCGTACTGGGTGGTTGTTTACCCTATACTAGTTTTTTCTAGCCTTTATAAGGCATGCATTGTACAATATGTAAATCTATCATTCTCAATGCATTTCTCTTTGGTGAAATGTATTCTCTTGTGGTTGTGAAGGTTTATTCATGCAATTGGTCATCCTAGGTGTGTTGCTCTCTCATGGTATTAGAGTTGGGCGTGACTGGGCATTTTTTATTTGAGGCCTGACTTTCTGCTCATAGACATGATTCATTATTGTGGATGAAGCAATTCATCTGTGGAGGAGGCGATTTGCATTTGATTTCATTTATTGGCTGCATTTATTCTTGGTTGGGCACATATTTCTCCTTATTGGAGGCGTTTGAAAGAGGAGGCTATTTGTGTTTTGGCGAGCAGCACAAACTTTATATTTTATAAAGTTTGATCGAAATATTTAGGGCTTCATGGCATAGCCAAAGGGAAGTGGGCCCCAAGTTGTTTTGAATTCAAAATGATGTATCCCACATTGCTCTCTGGTATTTGAATTTAGCTATTCAAATAGATCGATGATTTCACATTGAGTGTGAGCATGTCTCACTGTTGGAAGAAGCTCACTCATGCAAGAAGGGCATACTGTCCTTTGCCAATGCAAGGTTGTCTGCGTACTTGGATGATCTGAAAATTGATGGTTTGTGCATTAAATTGATGGGTGGTGCTTGGTGAATCCTTTGAAAAGGTGCCCACAATCCTTTTGCTGAAATCTTTTTCCTAAAATCAGCTATTGAATTGTTAACTACCCATAATTACCACACCTGGAAAATGAAAATGTGTAGATTGCTTTAGTCTTAGGGTTTGTGGTCTACATAATTGAGTGCTAACCAACCCTCTCTCACCAAGGAATATGAAATATTTTCCCATCAAAATAAGTGTGATCAAGCTATGGTTTTGATGAAATTAAATGTTTTTGATAGTCTCATTTTTCATGTTGATGAGTTGAGTACACCCAAAGAAATATGGGATAAGTTAGAAAACCTATTTGGTCAGGTCAATGAGATCCATGCATTACAATTGGAGGCTGAATTAATCTCTCTTACCTATGAAGCATTTTCTACTATTGACGAATTTCTAGTAAAATGAAAATTAGTAAGGTCACAACTAGCAGGATGTGGGAAGAGAAAAACTAATAATGAGTCTATTTTCTTGATCCTGTCCAAGTTGAGAGGCCCATTTTATGTGTTTTCTTCTACCTTTTTATTCCAAAATGGATGCTTTTGGTAGTACATTCCAAATTCCTTCTTTTGAAATCTTATGTGACAGGTTAACAAGAGAACAAGAAAAACTTGTCCAGTTGGAGGAGGTTCCTAGAAATCATGCATTGGTTGCCCAAGAATCTAAGAGTAAATGGAAGAAGAAGCCTAAACCTAAAATAGAGTCAACTGATACTTCCTCCTCTTCAAAAGAGGACAAGCCCCAGAAGGAGAAAATCAATTGTGCATTTTGCAAGAAAAAAGGGCATGATGAGAATCATTGTTACATGAAGAAGATTGATGAACTCTCACACCTTCTTCAGAAAAACAACATTCCATTTCCCTCTTCTGTAATTCCTCCTTCTACAAACTTTGCATCTTCATCTCCATCATCATCCAACCCTACACAATCTGGGAATGCACGAGTTGCAAGTGGTAAAGGAGATAAAAACTATATGGGAAAAGGACATGCACTGGTGACTTCTGTAGGTAATTCTCGTCGTGATAGATGGTTTCTAGACTTAGGTTCATCTCACCACATGATTTTCTCACCCTATCCTTTCATGGGTCTTCATCCTTCTGACACTTCCAAGATTCTTTTGGGAGACAGTAAGCTTTTGGATGTTGTGGGGGTAGGAAATGTTGAGATAGGTGATGGGTGCTTTAGGAATGTACTATGCATTCTAGAGTTACATAAAAAATTGTTGTCCATCTATCAAATAACACATGGAGAAGTGCCCAAGACTATGGAGTTTACTTCCAATTCTGTGTTTATTAGAGAGGTTGATACTAGAAAAATTATTATAGTTGGTAATGCAAATCATGAGTCTCATCTGTATACCTTCTCTCACTTTGTTGATGATGATGACTATGTTTCTCGTACTCCTCTTGCGAGTGTTGACAAAAATTCAGGAGATATTGGTCATTTGAATTTTGGAGTACTTCAAACTCATGTTGATATAGCTCCTTTTGCTTCAGAGGTTCGGTTTCCAGCATCCATCAGGGTATCTTTGATCCCTCATATCTTGTTTTGTTGGATGAGTACTTAGCAAGCATTTCTATTTTGTTTGTAGAGACTCACCTTGCAGATTTGGGAGATACACTTGAGGGGATTTTTATCCTCTTTGATGACAGTTTCAGCATGACAATTGATTTATCTGGATTGTCTTTGGAGGTTGACATTGTTGAGCCTTCACCTTCGTTTGCTTTCTCACATTTCTTGGTTGATTTTGATCATGATTATGTGATGAATTATTCTATTTGGAGATTTCCTTCCTTTTTTCAATTGGATATGGAGTGGCTTCTTCATCACTTGGTGGACTTGTTTCTTCTTAAGGGAAGAGGTGTTGCTTGCAGGCATTGGATCATCTTTTGTTTTCAGGCATACTTCATCAACATTGGAGCTTCTTCATTATGGAGGGATATGATATCTCCTATTTTCCCTCTTATGGGGGGTCATTAATTGTATATATATGATGTATGTAGTACTTGGGGAGTGTGATTGAGTCCTCCATCCATGCATCTTTTTTTGTTTGAATCCTTTTCTCTCTTTTGGAGAGGGGTTTTTCCCACAGGGTTTTTCTCCTTTTCTTCACTTTTGAGAGATTTTTATGCATTGTAAATGGGTACCTAACATGGTTGTGTAACCGAGATCCATAATTATTTTTTGTATATTCATTCTCCCTAAGTTGCACTTAAGGGGGGGTGTTAGAGTATTTAAGTTTTAAATTAGGGTAAATTATTTTGATTAGTTTTTTTCCCATACTTCTCGTACTAGGTGGTTGTTACCTGATACCAATTTTTTCTTACCTTTAAAGGTGTGCATTATACAATATGTAAATCTCTCATTCTCAATATATTTCTCTTCGGTGAAATATCTTCTCTCATGCTTGTGAAGGTTTATTCCTGTAGTTGGTCATCTTGGGTGTGCTTCTCTCTCAATTTCACACTATATGGGCACCCTATTTTTCTTAGAACATTAATTATAATAATAGTTTATTCATTTCAAGGCTAGATTATGAAAATATATTAAAATTTCATATGATTTCCTAACAAATTGGGAAAAAAGGTACTTGATCAAGGGTGGGGCTGCCCTTGACCTAAGGGAGACCTATTTCACATTTCAATGTTTTGGGTGAACTAGCCTTATTGTAAAGTGACCCTAGGTCGGCGTATAATAAAAAATGTCAATTGGGATACATATATAAACATTTTTTCTTCTCATTTTAATATTAGAGAAGCATTATGAAGAAGAAGCTATGATGATGCACTTATTGTGAAGATATATTGAGTTATCTTCTACATGCTAGCTACAACAATCTATTGTGTTTTATGAACTAACCTATTTGTAGGTCTTCAAGCCATTCAAGCATCTATCAAACAACCTTTGGTGGAAACTCATGGTGTGGACCTCAATTTCATAAAGATTTCATATACCAAGGTAACAATACCATTTAGGGTAAAAGCAAGAAATTGGATCCATGAAGAGGGGAAGTTTTGGCCAAAAAAATCTCATAGAAAACACATACATGTTATTAAAAAATGTGTATGTGTTTATGCTTCGAGTCTCGAGCCTAAAAAAATGCGTATGCACTAAAAAAACATGTATGCGTTATAACATGTACACATCATTTTATAACACGTAAAAGTCATTTATTTAAAAAATTAAATACCTTTTAGAAATGCGAGTGTGTTTTAAAATGCGTATATGTTTCTAAAAAGTATTTAATTTTTTAAATAATCAAGAAAATAAAGAACGCATATGTGTTTTGTAAGGCGTATGCATTTTTAAAAACGTGTACGTGTTTTTAAAATTTTGAATTTCCAACCCACATGCTACCTCGGTTTTAGGCTCAAGAAAGGCTAGGCAACCTGACCCTTAGCCTTTGACCTACAACTAAAAAACTAAGCGAGATTGAAGAAGAATGTCCAACTTTGGCAATATGGCTGATGGACTTTGTTTCTGAATCAATTTATAAAATTAAAACCCATTAGAGAACACAATGTCTAGTTTCCAAATATATATATTTTATTAGTATTGGATTATATTTGTTACTTTTTAATTAATTTCTAAGCAAACTAGTCCTTAAACTTGAAATATTAGGCTTTTTTTGTTTTTTAATATCTTTTTTTTGGTTGAGTTTCTTGTAAAAAAATTATATGGCATCAATCTTCAGTCAATTCTCTACACAATGAAAAAAAAAGATTCAAAAAATATTTATTTTAGGTCCAATTATGCTATCCATACACGTTGATTTTTAAAAACAACAATTAAGGCCAATAAAAATTCAATAAAAAAAAATATATTAAAAAAAAATTATAAAAAAAATTCCTCATCAATCTTCATTTTGTTAGCTCTCTTTTCCAAAAATTAATTAGAAAAATACTTTTATTTGGGTCCAAAAGTGGTGTCCGTACACATGCATGGTATGGTAAAAAAATAGGGACTTTTAAAAAGTGGTTTTTATACATCCTTATCAAAATTTAACTTCTATCATCTAGGTATTTGAATAAATTACATATTTAGAGACTAGATTAAAAATGATAAATTTTATATTACTAACTTTTTTAAAGATTCATTGTGTAAGTGCCTCAAATTTTTAGTCCAAGTGTGACAAATTCTGAAAAACAGCAAAAACACCCACTTTTTGAGCTTTTTGTGGACCTAACTTCTTGCATCAACCCTTTATCATTTATTTTTTCGGTCAATTATTATTCATTTGGCCTTTGCGCAATCTAGGGTAAACCCTCTTGATCATCATAATTTTCTATTCCTAGAGGTGGAAACACCAAACCAAGGATTGACTTAGGAAAACCCTATAAAAACCTTTCCCCATCTTTTCATGTGTGCAAGCTAGATCTAAATGGTTTTTTAGTAACAAGTCACAAGAAACATATAGCATACTATAACCTACCATTTGAAGTTTACAGATCCTAAAAAAGTAATTTTTTTGTCTATGGAGGTACTGCCCTTGACCATCAAAATTAGGCCCAACTTTCAACCACAAATTCATCTTTGTTTCCCTTTTCCATATCTATGTCTATTTCGACAGCTTTCATTTTCATCTGTGTGATAAATTACATTTTCAAATCTAAGGTTTATATATAATAGAATTATTGAAATACACATTAACTTTTTCCTCTTTGCACCTCAAAAGAACCAAACCTTAGGAGATTGATTGTTCCTTGTGGCAGTTATCCAATCATCAAACCCTAGTTGATTTGTGTTCGAATGTGGAGTCAAAGAAAAATAATTATTCCTAGTTAATCTACTAGTTAGATCTAGGATCACTTTTTCTACTTCACATATATTAATTCTTTGGATATGCTTAAATGTATAATTAATTTAGTATGTTTTATGATTAAATAGAAAATAACATAGGATTCAACTAATTCAACATATCCTTAGATGTAATAATTAGTATTGGCATTATATCCCTTGTTGCCATGTTCTTTCCCTAGTGAATAGAAACGCATGAATGGCAAGGTTGAACCAACTTTAGTGCATCCATCCAATCTGTGTGGTTCAGCTGTAAGTGTATATGCATAAAATTGGTCATGTCTAATTAATCTTGGCATTCAATTAAATATTTATTATTTAATTAATTTCTCTAAAGTCCTCTACATATGATTAAATTTAATTAATTTAACTATATTGTTCATTCAATTTATTCTTTTGTCATGATTAAATAAATCAATTTTTATTTAATTATTTCACTTTCATATGTCTACTTGATTAATTAAATAAATACACTTTATTTATTTTAATTAATTATCACTTTTGAATTTAATTAAGTCTTTTTGATTTAATTAAATTTAAATATTTCTTTTCAAATTCTTCTTCTAATTAATTAAATATTTTATTTAATTAATTCCATTTACATGTCATTTCTTAAAAAGTTTAATTAAATATCTTCCATATCTTTTCAAAATCATAATTAAATATTTTATTTAATTATGAAATCCTCCATTATTCTTCAAATCTTGGGTAAATATTCTATTTTAAGAAAAATCTCCATGTCACCCATAAATGAATAATTGAATTTAATAATTCATTATTTATCTTCTTCAAAATATTTCCAAAATCTCGCAAAAAGATGATTTTTACAATTCATCTTTATCATCTCATCTTATCTCTTTTTCAAAAAAAAGGAAACAAAGCTTGCTTTCTGTTTTCTTCTATTTTTCTCTCTAGTCTTATCCATCTTTGACCGTTCGGTCTGCCAGGAATTTTCACAGCCATTGATTACATCAACCAATCAAAATCTTTCGAAAACTCTATAAATATCCCTATGAATCCAAGCATTGGTTGCACCTACAACTTGTAACACATATAGATTATAGATTACTTGCATTCTAGCATTCTA
The DNA here is from genome assembly GCA_007258455.2 of Sequoia sempervirens. Classification (NCBI taxonomy): domain Eukaryota; kingdom Viridiplantae; phylum Streptophyta; class Pinopsida; order Cupressales; family Cupressaceae; genus Sequoia; species Sequoia sempervirens. Next base: position 1,059,552,088 of record VDFB02281492.1, read on the forward strand.
GCATCTTTAGCATTGTTTTATCATCTGTAGTTTTTATCAATTTCATAATCTTTCATTTTATCAATCATGTCTAGTATCAACATAATCACATCTTAGCATAGTATTGTATGCATTCATATTTAATCTCGTTTTCTAGGAAGACCATTTGTTGAGCCTAGCCCAAGATCTGAGAGCTAGCTGGAATCAACAAAAACACTAGAGATAGAGGAAGATAGGACAACATCAAAGATAGAAGAAAGAGTTTGCATTTATTTTCATTTTATTTTCTGCTTTAATATAATGTTCTATCAGTGTGTTCAATTTATTTGTTTTTACATATTTATCACACTCTAAAATCAACCACACATTGCAGGTGATCTTCGGGGTCTGTGAGGTTGACCTTCTATTGAATATCCAACAAATCCTAGTCAAATCCTTCAGTGAATTAGGCTATACTTATCATTCTTCAAAAACAAAGATCAAAATCTTAAAAAGTGCACCTTTCAAACAAATTTCTGATTATTTGATTCAACTTCCCCAATAGGATTCTGATAGCCTTTATCAGTGGAAGCCACAATCAAGAATTAGGAACATCTTTTGATCATATCATAAGATTTTCATCTTATCAGATCAAAATATCATCATTTGTGCATTTATCAAATTGTGATCTAAGTCTAGAAGAATGTTTCAAAATCATATGCCTATTTTTACAAGATCTCAATATAATAAGCTAAAAGAGGATAATCAACAATATCATACTTGAAGAACTCAAGAAGAGGGTGAGACTAGTAATACCCTCTATAGTGTGAGTCACAATCCCCTTTTTAACGATAACATGGGTGAAAGAGAAAAAAATCCATTCCCTTTCAACAAGGATGCAAGAAAAACTCCTGTAGATAGTGATGATGAACGGGATGAAGAATGTCTTAGAGAGGCTGAGCAAGATCCCAAATTTCACAAACCCTTAGAAAAGATTTTGGAGTGCAATAAAGAAAAGTATTTCTTGTATCTAGCTAACAAAGGAGCTAAATTTCCCTATGATTTTGATACTGAGAACATAAAGAGTAATCCTGATGAAACACCCTTGTCTGATCCTAGTGCCTTGAATCAACAAGTTAAAGCACTACAAGGAAAAATTAAAGATCTACAAGGGGGAGCCACAACAAAGACATACGCTCTTGATGATAGTTGTCCTTATCTTTTTGACTGACATCTCAACATGATCCCATTTCCCAAACATTGTGAAATCCCAAAGTTCGAACATTACAATGGGAAATTGGATCCAATCGATCATATTAGGGACTTCTAAAATATGACTTTAGAGTTTTCTCATGAGGACACATACTTGATGTGTTTGTTTCCTAGAAGTCTTGGAGGCCAATCTATGGAATGGCTATAAGAAATCACACCACCCATCAAGACATTTGAGAAATTGATTAATGAGTTCATATCACAATATTCCTACAACATACAACATCAAATAACCATGATTGATCTCTGCAAGGATAAACAGAAACCTAGTGAACCATTCATTACATTTCATCAGAGATGGAGAAGATTGTTCGCTAGATATCCATGCCACATTCCTGAAAAGGAAAAGATCATCACTTTCATAAACAACTTAGATCAAGAGATGAGCTATCATCTTAATCTTCATTGTCCTCCCTCTTTTCAAAAATTGATTGAAAATTCCATCACCATTGAAAGTGCCTTGGTCCAGAGAGGGATAATAAAACTTGACAAGGACAATCCTAGCTCTTCAAATCATCACAACGACATATCTAAGTTTTGGAATCACAACAAAAACATGGTCAATGATGGCATTGTAGATGAAAATCATGTCTCGACTAAGCCATTTTTTCTTAGTGCTCCAAGTGCTCCTCACAACAATAACTATAACAACGTCAACTCGGTCACACATCAAGGAAACAATCCTAATCCTCCGAGGAATAACCTGAGTCAAAATTTTACTCCCAACCAAGGGAATGCCAACAATCAAGCTTACCATGGAAACAATAACAACAACAATGTCTTAGGAAGTACCTCGAGCACAAATCCACAACGATCTTCATTCTTCTCTAGTAGAACTTTTACTCTACTGGGTCAATCTCTAGAATCTACCCATAAAGAGTTGATAGCAAAGAATGTTATCACCCTACTACCTCAACGGAATTTTGAACCCAGTGTGAAGCCTCCATCATGGAATGACACATACTATTGTGAGTATCATTAGTGCAAGGGCCATCACACGAATAATTGTCAAGCCTTGAAAAATGTGATGCAAGATTTCATAGAAAATGACACCATCAAAGTAGAAGGACACCAACAATCAAATGAAGAACACCAAGCATTTCACAACCCTTTGTCCAATTATCAAAAGGGTGAGTCTTCAGAAAAAAGTGTGAATCATATCAATGATCATATAATCAATCATATCTACATTGATGATGAATGGGTCAACATTATTAAAGTTAAAGAAAAGATGGAATATAGAGAATTCAACGCAACAACAAGAGCACAAGCTAAAGTTGTCTTAAAGGGCGCTTCTTCAAAAACCAATGTACCCCTACCTCAACATCAATATGACTTAGTCAATCAACTTGGAAAAACTCTTTCTCATATTTCTATCTTAGAACTCTTGAAGATTTCCCCAACACACAAGGAAATTCTAGAAAAGGTCCTCGTTGAAACAGTTTTGTATCCATCGATCTGGATGTAGACCAATTTCAAGCCATGGTAGGACACTTGTCCTCACCCACATGCCTTTCATTCTTTGAAAAAGACGATGTCTCCATGACACATCCCCATAATTCATCGATATACCTAGAAGTCATGATCCACAAGTTTCATGTCAGACGCGTCCTAATAGATGGAGGTGCTGGTTTGAATATATGTACTATGAAGTTAGTTCAAGCTTTAGGATTTTTTGAGGACTCCATTGATCCCAGAAGAAAGATTACTATTAAATCCTACGATGATGAGGAAAGATCATCCAAAGGTTTAATCATGCTACCAGTCAAAGTGGGACCTATTATCAAAAATACTTTCTGTCAACTGTGTGATCGTGATATTGCATACAACATCTTGTTGGGTCATCCTTGGATCCATGAAATGCAAGCTGTCCCATCTACATACCATCAATTTCTTAAGTTTCTTTATGACGGACAAGAGATCACAATACCAGCTGACAATTCAACAGTCAAACTTGTGCCAACATCAAAGCTAGTCAAGATACTTTGGTTCCCAACAATTGAGAAGCTCCTACTAATACTTCTCTCAAATTTGATACACAAATCAATTAATTAACCAAAAGCTTCGACAAGCAACTACGGTTCAAGGACAATGGAGTAGGAGAGTACTCTCTGCCTTGCGAATCTACCTATATCGCCTCAATCACATGTACCACCCTCTATTGTACAACAACAGATATCCGTAGCATCCACATCAATGCAACCACCAATAGAGCCAAATAAAAATTTTAATGGATGATTTATCAAAGAACAATTCCCTATGGAAGATTATGAGGATAGAGAATTTTTAAGTTGGCTCTATAAAGATGAAGATGAAACAGTTCTTAATATCAAATTACCAATTGATCAATATGGTAAAGGATATTCAATCATGCAAAAGATGGGCTATGATGGTAATGGTCCTATCGGAATGAGAAAAGAAGGAGTAGTTGAGCCTATTCACCTTCCAGGACTTGCTGCAAAGGATAAAAAATGACTATGCTATGATACTAACTCAAAAGAAAGACCACCTAAATAGTTGCATGATAATGTTCTCACATTACAAGAAGGGTCTGATATACGGGCAGTCTGTTTGACAATAATTCAGAATTTCGTGGATAATAATTCTAACACAGATTCTGGTGAATATGAATGGGACACCATCCACAATGATGAGTTCTGGAGGGAAAAAAGGGTTGATGTGGTACACAAGTACACCCAAAATCTAATTGAAGGAGAAAGGTCTGGGTCCCAACTGCAAGAATCTAAACTACAAAGTGACTATGGTTCTAGTGATACCGAGTCAAATTTAATCGAACAAGATTATCGTGATAATAGTACCATCATTGATTTTCCTCATACCTTAGATCCTACAAACAACTCTATTATCACCTTAACCATAGCCAATCTCATGCAACCTAATGACCCGCTACCACTGATCCATCCTGATCTCATTGACTAGGATTCATCTAGACCTATCGATCTACCTATTTTCCCAAGCAACGAATCTATCGTGAACTTCCTTTCCACAGATGATACAAATGATTGTTCCACTAGCGATTTTTGGCATAGAGTCTTTAATCAGGAGAGTGTCAAATCTCCTAGCTGCAAAAATAAAAATAAAAAAGAAAGATCTAATGGTGAAAACCAGAATCTCGCAATGTTAGATTAAACAAAAGATAAAACAAAGAGCGTATTGAATGGTGAAAACCTTTTTAAGGCACCTAATGATGGGATATTTGACACTCTCTCAGAGCATTATCATGAGCGATTGCCTATCTTGATTGAGCCTACAAAAGTAGTTAATCTTGAAACTTTAGAAAAATCAAAGATTCTACAATTAGCTACATCAATGACGGATAAAGAAGTACCCGAGTTCATGGAATTTCTCAGAACAAATCAAGTCAACTTTGCTTGGTCTTACACAGACATGCCAGGTCTTGATCTTGATCTTATGATGCATCACTTTTCCATCAAACCAGGAGTTAAACCGGTGAAACAAAAACTCAGAAAGATGCATCCTCATGTTGCACTACTTGTTAAAGAAGAACTCATAAAACTCCTTGATGTGGTATTTATAAGATCAATCGACTATTCAGAATGGATCTCCAACATCGTTCCAGTGTCCAAACCCAACAAAAGTATCAGAGTGTGCACGGATTTAAGAGATCTTAATAAGGAATTTCCTAAAGATGACTTGGACCTCTTCCAAGCATTTATACTATAGTAGATCTGATAGCTGGCCATTCCATGTATTCACTAATGGATGGTTTTTCTAGTTACAACCAAATCAAGATCACACCTGAAGACCAAGACAAAATAGCATTCACATGTCCATGGGGGACTTACTATTGGAATGTAATGCCTTTCAGTCTAAGGAACGCTGGGGCTACTTACCAAAGAGCTATGACTACAATTTTTCATGACATGATGCACACATTCATGGAAGATTATGTAGATGATATATTGGAAAAGTCATACACAAGAGAAGGACATCTTGAAGTATTATCCAAAATCTTTGCGAGGTTAGAAAATTTCAAAGTTTTCCTCAACCCTAAGAAATGTGTTTTTGGAGTCACATGTGGGAAGCTTTTGGGATACATAGTCTCAACAAAAGGAATTGAAGTAGATCCTGCCAAGGTGCAAGCAATCATGGAAATGCCTCCACCAAAGAATATCAGTTAGTTGAGGTCATTACAAGGACGACTTCAATCTATACTAAGGTTCATTGCACAGCTAGCAGATATAAGCCTACCTTTCACACATCTATTGCATAAGAATGTTCCTTTCAAATGGGAGATAAGTGTGAATTGGCCTTTCAACAAATCAAGCAGTACCTAATGAACCCACCAGTTCTCATACCACCAAATCTAGACAAACCTCTAATCTTATATATTTCCGCAACAGAGACATCTTTGGGGGCATTATTAGCACAAGAGGACTCTACAAGAAAAGAACGTGCCATTTATTACATCAGTCGATAGCTAACAAGTCATGAACTCAACTACACTTTCATCGAGAAGGCTTGTCTCACAATAGTCATTGCATCATAGAAGTTTTGACACTACATGTTAACTCATACAATCAATCTTGTTGCAAAGATTGATCCAATCAAATATTTGTTAAGCAAAGCTACATTGATAGGACGTCTAGCAAAATGGGTTATGATCTTAAGCGAGTTTTACATTCATTATGTTGATCGCAAAGCAATCAAAGGGAAAGTTATCGTTGATCAACTAGCTGAAGCACCACTACAAGAAGAGCATCCCATGCACATTGACTTTCTAGATGCTGATGTCTTCACTATACAATCAAAGCAACCTTGGTCTTTATACTTTGATGGTTCTTTCACTCAACATGGATCAGGGGCAGACATAATCTTTGTCACCCCTCAAAAAAATACCATTCCTTGATCATATCAGGTAATGTTTCCATGCACTAATAACATAGCCGAATATGAAGCTTTAATTACTGGACTAAAAATAGCATTGGAATGGAGGATCACGGAACTACAAGTTTATGGTGACTCACAGTTAGTCATAAATTAGATCAATGATGATTATCAAAACAAAGATGACAAACTATTGCCATATAAGAAGATTGTTGATGATTTCAAGAAGTACTTCATAGATATCAAGTTTATACAAATTCCAAGACTTGATAACAAAGCAGTTGATGCCATGGCCATGATCGCATCATTGCTACAACTCCCAGAAAATCAGGCTCACTATGAATTTTTGGTGGAACAATCATTTGCACCTACCTATGACACACCCAAAATTCAAATCATTTGCCACTTAGTAGGATCTGATTCACCTTAGTATGGCAACATTTATGCCTACCTAAAAGATGACATCTTACCAATTGACTTGTCCCATAACCAAAAGTGCAACTTTATCCGCCAATCCTCTCGCTATACCCTTATCGCTGACACTCTCTATCATCGTGGTCTTGATGGTACTTTACTTCAATGTCCATAACGTGATGAATCCGACAAGGCTTTACAAGAAGTTCATAGTGTAATTTGTGGTACTCATTCAAGTGGACTGACCTTATCCAAGATATTGATTAGAATGGGTTACTATTGGCCAACTATGGAAAGGGAATCATTCACTTTTGTAAAGAAGTGCTCTAAATTTCAAATACATGGAAATCTCATACATGCACTAGCATAGGAACTACAACTATTTACGCCAACCTGGCCATTCTCTCAATGGGGGTTAGATCTAGTTGGCAAGATTCATCCTTCATCATCGAACAAACACAAGTTCATCATCACAGAAACATATTACTTTACCAAGTGGATTGAGGTAGTACCTCTCACTAAGGTTACCGACAAATAAATATCATCGTTCATACTCAACTATCTCATTTGTCGATATGGAATTCCCAACTCCATTATCACAGATAATGGATGACCATTCAAGAATCAAGATGTTGATGAACTTTGTGAATGATTCCATATACAACACAGATATTCAACACCTTATTATCCACAAGGGAATGGCAAAGTAGAGGCCTCAAACAAAATGATACTAAAAATCTTGAAAAAGGCTGTGAATGATGCGGGGAAAGATTTGCACGTTCAACTTAATCCCGCATTATGGGCCTATAGAACTAGCATCCGAACACCAACAGGAGCAACACTGTTTTCTCTTGTTTATGGAACAAAATCCATTTTTCCACTCGAGGTTGAGATTCCATCACCTAGAGTATCACTGAAAGGTCTCACAACAGATGATGAATACATAGTTTCTCAACTGCAAGAGTTGGAACTCCTCAACAAGGATGAGAAGAGACAATGACCAGTTGATCATTTGAAAGCATATCAATAGATGATTTCTCGTAGGTATAATCATAGAGTCAAGCCACGTACCTTTCAGGTTGGTGATCTTGTTCTGAAGGAGAACCCACGAAATCAGCAAGACAAAGAGAAGAGAGGTAAGTTTGAACCAAATTGGTTGGGTCCTTACGTGGTCATCACCGTATACGATTCAGGAGCATACAAGTTGTCAACACTAGAAGGGGACCTATTTGACGAACCTATTAACAACATGCACCTGAAAAGGTATTATGTCTGAAGCAGTCATCATCATCAGAAAAAGTCCTAAAAAAATCACAAAAACAACATAAAAAGTTTTGAAAACAATCACAAAAATAGTAGAAAAAGTCTTGAAAAAATTCACAAAAACAACAGAAAAAGTCCTTAAAAAAATTCACAAAAATAGCAGAAAAAGTCCTGAAAAAATCACAAAAATAGCAAAAAATGTCTTGAAAAATAAAAATAAAAAAAATCGTCATAGGGTGAAAACCTGGCAACAGGCAGTCTATTGACAAGGAAAATACAAAAAAAAAAAAAAGAAATCAGAAAAATGCAATAAAAACAAATAGTGAAAATTTGGCAAAAAAATGTTATTTGTAGCTCTCCATCTATTAGTTCATGTTTTGCACTTAACTTATCAGCCTTCATCTTGGGGCCATACCAACACAATACTGTCATCATTTTCCTAAAGTGATAACATCTTACCATAGCTTGATCATTGTACATATCTATTTCAGCAAGTTGTGTCAATATTGGGCGAAAACGTTGACATACTAGGGACAATCAACTTTCAGAGTTTACTGAAACAACTAGACAATGACATAGAATCCGCTCATGCAAACAACAATCAAATCCAATGAACAACTATCCAATCATTGATCCATAGCACAATAGTTTTCAGCTAGGTACCATATCATGACTCATGTCTGGATGATCTAAAATCTGAATAGTGTTTGGAATATCAGTATTATATTTTGAACAATGGCTGTTTTGAATTTTTCGATATCATCTCTCTGGAGCACACTCGATGATGTACTAAGCTAGAGTGGCGAGGAAAGAGGATGATTTTTCTTTGTTTGTTGTCTTGAGGTTAACTATCAATTTGGTGCAAATATGGCGTGAGAAATGATTTCTACAGTGTATCATTGATGACAGTTCCACATTTGCATCAGAAAGTGGTTAGTATTTTTTTGTTTATGCAAGCAATGCTCAGGTCATTTTGGTTCAATTATACCTCGATGCTTGTGTTCACTTGCTATATCAAAAATCATGAAAGTTGTACTCAGGTCATCATTGGTGCTAATTTCCCCTCTGATGCTTGTACATACTTCCAACATTTTAAAAACACTCTATGATGATTCAAGAAAGCTAACGAAAGGCTCAACAAATGGTTCATTTCATTTAGATCAATGTATATATCTGCATACTAGATTTGCATCAAAATTTTGAAAGGCTGAACAAAAACATCAATGATTTTCATGTCTCTTTGGACTATTTGTGGAGGACATTCAAACATTTGTTTCATCATCATCTTTCATCCTCATTTCATTAATCATTATCATTTCATCTAGGTCCTATACATATCCTCTAGTTCATCATTTATCATTCATTTTTATATCATTTAAAATACTTTATCATTTAGTTATCCATCATTATGCATTTGGAATTTTTTATATCACATAGTTCCATTAAATGCCATTGACCATTCTCATATCATTCATTTGCATGTCATTTAGATCCTTTCATTTATCATTCATTTCCCCATTTCACATCATTTCTATTTTTCTTACTTATTATATTCATATCATTAACTTTTATCATTTCACATCATTTTGACATTTTGTTTCATTTCACTATCATTTCATTATCATTTCCTCATCAGTTTTTCACTATCATTTCATTAAACTATCATTTTGCTATATTATCATTTTATCATTTCGTTTTATCATATCATTTCATTTCATCTTTTTATTTCAAATTATCATTATCATTTTTATCATATCATTATCATTTATCATTTATCATTTCATAACATTTCATTATCCTTTTTATCATCATTATCATTTCATATCCTTATCATTATTATCACCGTATCATTACATCATACATTTAATATCGTTAATGCATGCATTTATCATTTTCATATTATTTTTCATAAACGAGTCCACAAAATCATCTCATAAACATAACCATCCATTTTCCATCACATCATCCTTATTTATTGCATTCAAAAAATCCAACAAAAATTTCTTACATACATTACATTTCCACATCATTTACCAACACATTACAAGCATTTCAAAAATCCCATTTGCATATTTTCATTAATCACAACATAGGTCATCCACCTGCATGACATCATTAGTACACATCATAAATCATCATAAGCATATCATAAAATCATCATCATTAGTATATCATAAATCTTCATCATGATCATAGCATAACTCATCCTGCATATCATGATCAATCATCAAATCATTAACATGCATATCAAAATCCATCCCATCACACATACATATCCATATCATAATCACATCAAAGCAACACATCATCAAAACTCATCGCCGTCGCATATCATCACTCATAAAAAAGAAATACAAATGTCCAAATGTCCAATGAAACTCAACAGTATAGAGAGATACATGAGATATGATAAAAAATAATACACATATCCCCACAATATCAGGTACATCAATAATACTGTATCAATGGCTCAAGGTTGGCTGGTGGACCCCCTTGATGGAGTTGGTCTCGAGGATGATGGCTTGCCACTCGTCCCCGCATCAGGATCCCGTCGAGGCCTTGTAACCCCTCTGCTCTATGTAGCTATCTGTGATCTACTCCTAGTCCTATTGTGGGACCGTGGGAAAGGCTCTTTGTGCTCAGGAGGACACAACTCCTCATATCGAACTCAGTAGTACTCAACCTCCCTAGCCATCTCAAACCCCTCTACAATGGCCTCTCGTAATGATGCACTCTCAACAGTGCCTGTAAGTCTCTATGCCACACCCTCTGCCTCTGTTGCCCATTGTCTAAATGAGTCTCTCTCTGCAATCAACTGGGCTACCTATGGGTCTGGGGCAGGAGGAGATGCCTGTGCCTGTACCTATGCCTGGGCCTGTGTCTATGCCAACTGTGTCTGGACCTATGTTACCAAACCCTGAGCCTGAGCCAACTGGCTTTGTAACTGCACCTATTGTCCTTGCACTGTCTGAACCTAGGCCTGTAGCGTGTCTATCTATGCCTGTTGTGCTAAAGAGGTGACCCTGATCATTGTCTGTCAGTCGGCATCACTCCTCGGCCTCCATAAACCTTGACAACTGCTAGCAATATCAGTCCTCTGTCTCACCGCTCTCTACTCCTCCCGTCTGCCATCTCCGCCATCATCCCCATCATCTTCATCATTTGAACTCTCCTCCTCTCCACTCTCCTCCTCTTCTCCTCCAACAGTTGCCTACTCACCACCCACCACATCCTCCTGTCTCCCAACTCCTGGTTGAGGTGCCACCAAAATGGATGTCGACTCGTCTGGATATGTAAACTATGGAAATGCATGTGTATGATAATAAACTGAATACTCCTCTAACATACCAACATCAACAATATCTAGTCTAGGATCCCATACCTTAGGTTGCAATTCCATATACTTCGTATACGTGACCTGGTAAGCAATGCAAGGAACCCATCTAGGCTCATCCTTGCACCGTCCATAGTGCGCAACACCCTAAGGCATACCCTGTGTAAACCCAAACTCTCTCTATACTCGTAGGGCCAAAAATCTCTCTATGATGAATGGTGTGCAGCCTATCAAAAATTGAGGTATACCTACAAATGACATCTCTAAGTGATTTGTATCCCAAACATCACAATCAATATAAGGCCTTCATATCACTATATCCATGTCATCCAATGTTTGTCTCCAATACTCCACCTTGCCTAGCTTGGGCTGGACAAGTGCAAACAAATAAGCATACACATATGGCCTACTTGGTGGCCTAGCCCTCAGACATAGTGGTCTAGTAACAACAATATGCTCCCATGCCTAGATCTGGAGCAGAGTGACACCGCAAGACAAACTAGATGACCCTCTATATACGACCTGGTGCAAGTCATGATACAGATGAGCTAGCATGCAGCTCCCCCAAGCATACACTGATACATTTTGATCAATTTTTTGACGACGACCCATCGAAATTCTGATGGGTCGTCGTCAAAAAATTGATCAAAATGTATCAGTGATATTTCCTTGGCTGACCCATCATCTACTCAATGATCCTCCCCCATCCAACTGATAGCCCCTTTGACCGACGATCCAGACAAAGGAAGCCTCCAATGAAAACACCTAACACTACAGGTAAGGCCGGATAACCTCTGAAGTCTGCCCATGGCACCCAGTACCCTGCTATCTGTGTGTTGCCATACACCCTCCTCAATATAGTTGTCCCACCCAACTCCTTGTGATCATAGAACACAAGGGAACCTACCACCAGGATCCCAAAAATCATGTACACATCCTTTGGGGTCACCTTCAACTCACCAATTGGTAAATGAAATGTGTTATGCTCAGAATGCAATCTCTCTGCTAATGTGGTCAACAGTCCCCTGTTGACCCGAATAGGAGGCATCGCCAACAAAGATCCCAACCCACAACTCACTATCAACTGCACATCAACAGGTGTCAAATCTCGGATCCTATGCCAACCCGTCGGGAAGCGCTCTCTAATCTGAAGGTTTTTGAAAACCTCCTATTTTTGGTCATCACAAGGACAATCAATCAGACTCGTATCAAACTCACATCAAAACAATCTATCTACCTCAATTAGATTCATATCAAAGGACCCATATCAATCAAATGCCACATATTAGACTCATATCGAAAGGAAATCATATCAAGCCATCAATACAAAATCTATCTATTTGCATATCAAATCAATCTACTCTATTACTATTTTTTTTCTATCGCAGGAAGCAAATTTATCAACAATCACAATCATCATCCTATTTGTACTTCAATCATGAATGAAAATATGTTTTCATTCAAATCAATCTACTATTTTTTTTCTATTGCCGAAAGAAAATTGATAAGAATTCATATCAATCATCTACTCTTTGTTTTTTATTCTTTTGGAAACAAAGTTATCAGCTATCTACTCTTTGTTTTCTATTTCGGGAAGCAAAGTTATCAATTTATCAAACATGATGACATGACAATTTTACTATCTATTGACCAAGGAAGCAATAATTCATCATCATTTTCATCAAAACAACATTCTGTCTAAATTTTCCTAAAAGCGCTACTCTGTCACCTAAAAGCACTAAAACCCTAAATGCATTATGGTTTCCCCCATATGCTCTAAAACCCCAAATGCACCATTCTGCGGTCTAAAAGCACTAAATCAAATCCTATATACACCATTTCCCTAGATGCGCTACTTTACCTACCAAATGCGCCATTTCATATCCTCCATGCACCACAACCCTAAAAGCGTTATTTTGCTTCCTATATGCGCTAATCTACCAACTTCACGACTAGCATCCTATATGTGCTACTTCGCTTATCGTATGCACTACACTGAATAAACCTAAAAGCGCTATTATATGACCTATATGCGCTAAAATAAAACTCAAATGCACTATTCTATTTTCTAAAAGTGCTAAAGTGGAAAATTTAAACCTAAAACCACGCTAAAATGCATAAAAAATTGACTAAAAACAAAAAAAATCAACATAAGAAGGTTTGAATTGACTCATCGGTGGTCCATACGCTGCTGGTCGCTGATATCAGCGGGACCGCTCGAATCTATGTCGGTGATAAGGGATCTCCATTGCGACAAGTCACTGTCAGAGCACAAGGTTTCTCAAAGTCAACAAGTGAAAATGACTCACCTTTTTACCTTTTTACCTTTTAAGGGTCAAACAGAGTGGGTTTTTGATGGCATTTTTTTTCAACTAGGGCATCTTTTTCATCAATTATCAAGAGCTCAATCACTGTGTCTCTTTTATCATCCAAACGTTTTCTCATCAAATAAATGTTTTCTCATCATCAGTGATTTATCTCCTGAGGAGGCATCATTAATATCGACATCATCAAATATCAGAAACATATTAGAGCTAGATCAAGGGCATATCAGTTAAAAATTTTCCAATCAGGGGCAAAATCAAATGTGGAAAAATTTCAAAAAGCAGGAATATTTTGTTTGAAGCAATGTGTTTCACACATCACTTCAAAGAGGGGAAAAATGTATATGCATAAAATTGGTCATGTCTGATTAATCCTGGCATTTAATTAAATATTTATTATTTAATTAATTTCTCTAAAGTCCTCTACATATGATTAAATTTAATTAATTTAATTATATTGTTCATTCAATTTATTCTTTTGTCATGATTAAATTAATTAATTTGTATTTAATTATTTCACATTCGGATATGTGCAGGATCATGGTGGGCCAAAAAGTGGCAATATGATGGGTATGTGGCTGACGAATTTTTTTTACCCAAAATTGATGAAACAAAAAGGCTTTTAAAGGAGATTCTCAACTTTCCACCAATATAAATTATGCTTTGTACTTTGAATTTAATAAGTAATTATTATTCATCTTCTATTTGAATTACAACTAAAGTCTTGATTGATAGGTTGATTCAAAAACATCTATAGCTTTCAAAGCGGTATCACATTTTTTGAATCCAAAACATGTCTGCATTCTATGCTTCACATGCTATAGGATTAAAAAAGTAAAAATGAATTTCATGAAGTTTTGACCAAGTTAAGGTGGTCAAACATACGAGTTTTTATATTTTTTATAAGTTGTAATAAAAAATTCATAATAAATTATTTACTTGGAAAAAATTAAAAAAATATGCATCCCATTGGGACATGAGTCCTCTACTTATATCTAAAATCTTATAAAAAAATATTATCATTTTATTGTGGTTAGGGTGGTCAGACAGACACCTACTTCTTATTTTTTCCTTGAAATTTAAGTACTACTGCATTTCAAAATTTCAAATTTTGACCAAATAGATGTTTTTTTTTTTAAACAAACCTAGTAGTTTAGAAACTACATTCAATTTTCTATAGATTCTATTCTTACATATTTTTGAAATAATATAAATAACTTATTCAATTTTTTACGTCAAGTTGTCTAACTCTAATTTTTTGAATTTTTTGCCACTTAAGGGCCTATTTTTTCCATGATGATCCTGCACATACCCATGCATATGTCTACTTGATTAATTAAATAAATACACTTTATTTATTTTAATTAATTATCACTTTTTGAATTTAATTAAGTCTTTATTTAATTAAATTTAAATATTTCTTTTCAAATTCTTCTTCTAATTAATTAAATATTTTATTTAATTAATTTCATTTACATGTCATTTCTTTAAAAGTTTAATTAAATATCTTCCATATCTTTTCAAAATCATAATTAAATATTTTATTTAATTATAAAATCCTCCATTATTCTTCAAATCTTGGGTAAATATTCTATTTTAAGAAAAATATCCATGTCACCTATAAATGAATAATTGAATTTAATAATTCATTATTTATTTTCTTAAAAATCTTTCCAAAATCTCACAAAAGGATGATTTTTACAATTCATCTTTATCATCTCATTTTATCTCTTTTTCGAAAAAAAGGAAACCAAGCTTGTTTTCTGTTTTTTTCTATTTTTCTCTCCAGTCTTATCCATTTTCGACTGTTCAATCTACCAGGAATTTTCATAGCCGTTGATCACATCAGCCAATCAGAATCTTTCGAAAACTCTATAAATATCCCTATGAATCCAAGCATTGGTTGCACCTACAACTTGTAATGCATATAGATTATAGATTACTTGCATTCTAGCATTCTAGCATCTTTAGCATTGTTTTATCATCTATAGTTTTTATCAATTTCGTAATCTTTTATTTTATCAATCATGTCTAGTATCAACATAATCACATCTTAGTATAGTATTGTATGCATTCATATTTAATCTCATTCTCTAGGAAGATCATTTGTTGAGCCTAGCCCAAGATCTGAGAGCCAACTGGAATCAACAAAAGTACTGGACATAGAGAAGGATAGGAGGACATCAAAGACAGAAGAAAGAGTTTGCATTCATTTTCATTTGATTTTCTGCTTCAATATAATGTTCTATTAGTGTGTTCAATTTATTTGTTTTTACATATTTATCACACTCTAAAATCGACCACATAGTAAGAGTGTTGTGAATAGAGTGGGAAAATCTTCTCTCTATACCAAGATCGAATAAAGGGATAGGATTCAGATATCTCTGTGTCTGAAGAGGAGATGATAGTAAACATATTATAGATTGTGAGAAAATTATAAAATATTTTTACTATGAATTATCTTTACTCAACTCTATCTATTGAGAGGGAGTTATCGCTTTATCAATAATTATTTGCTAGTTGTCAATATATTTAAGTTACTTCAATTATTATAAGATAACAAGAAATTATCTTATTAAAAATACTTCACTGATTATGAATAAATTGCTGCTTTAGTTAGTACTTTTATTTTAATTTATATATTACAATGTACACTTGACTACAATCATACCCCTTGGAAATTCTAAGGAAAACCAACAAATTAATATATTATATATATTACAGATGTTTACAACTGAATATAAATATGCGATGTTTATAATGGTGAATATTTGCGTAGTAAACTTGAAGCATGTAGTTTTGTTTATGAGTTTTAGTTCCAACTATTTCAAGAGTAGGACTCACATTTATAATAAAATTGACATCAATAAACGGAACCCATTAAATTGTAATGAAAGAAATTTCACAATTTGGATGGTTGCAGACAAAACAAATGATCTAGGCATTTCTATTGCAAGTGTAGAACAAACATAAAACTTAAAGAGCAGTCATAACAAGCAACACAGTGGCCATGACAACAGATATTAAAACCCACGGTTTTGAGCAATACGTCTCTAGAAATTTACTTCACAGGATTTTCCAAGTTCTTGTTGAGTAGTAAGTCTTGAGGCTGCTACTTGCATCGTTAACAGGTTTAAAGTATGGTTTCCATGTAGATCTTCTCAAGCTTCTCACAATCTCCACCATCTTGTCATTGCTGAAGGGAACAGGGGAGCAGCAGAACAGAGATAGATTTATATTAAATATTTAACAAAACATTACACCGATTTACTGAGCTGCAACTCATGCATTAAACACCAGACTAATATCTTCTAACAGCTCTACGGAGCTGGACTCTTCTAGAGAGAGTGAATATCAGATTACATCTACGTCTATTTATAGAGGGCTTAGGAATTCTCCAGAATGCAAAACAGTATGTAAATGGCCAATTCGGTGAGAACTCTCCAACTAAACTCTATTGGATTGATGCTCGAGTAACCCAACTAAAGGTGCCCCCTCAAGTCCATCCTTCACCTCCGATTCCATCAGCGAGGCCCCTACTATTCTAAGGGAAGTTCAGGCCTCCACAGGGAGGAAGGCAACAAGGATGTTACTTGTTTCAGTTCAGCAAGGCAGTTCGTCTCGCCGGTGCCTGGAGAGAAGCCCGGAGAGAACGAGCTAACAACTCCCCTTACATAGTAGTTGTTCAGAAGGAAGTCAAGCGCCAGCAGCAGCAGCACCAACTCCATTTTCTAGTAGCACCAACTCCGGTGGAAATCAAGTTGCCCATCCCATCCTTTCTTTCTACCCCCGTCGCAGTGAAGTTTCTTGTCTGGGGTGAAGGCTATCTATTAGTTATCCCTTGTCGGTAGTTGATTAGTTAGGGGTGAGGATGGGAGGGAAGAAAGGAAGGCCCTACTATTCTAAGGGGATTGATTGTTTGGCTCCCTCCCTCGGTAGTCCTTCATTAGATTTTTTGTTGTGGGCCCCCGGTGTGGGAGGATTAAGATCCTATATATAGTTCCCTCCCTCCCGTAGTTCTGGAGTCCTAAGCTTTCATTGCCGCCCTCAACTAATATGATCAGGCCGAGGATGGCAATTAGAGGATGCTCTCCCGGATGGGTAACTATCCTAGTTGACGAGATCAAGATTCACTATTTAGCTCTCCCTCAACAACTCCATAATGTTTAGAGGATGGGAACTCCATAATAACTCTAACGAGGATGGGTTCAATCCAGCCTAACACGACAGGTCCAAGTCCATAATGAAACTAGGGAGGGAAGGCAGCATCTGATAATGGCATCTGATCAGGGAGCCAGGGGTAATCAAACAACCCATGCATGATATTATTGCTTGTCTTCATCCTTTCCCTCAACTATTTAGCTCTCCCTCAACTAATCTGATAAGATGCGCTCATATACGTAATATAGACCCTCGGATGGAAGTAATGAGTTAACAACTACTATGGCTACACGGGCTCTTACTTTCGGAAGGAAGGGACTAACTCGCCTTCACCCCTGCACGGTTGGGCTCCTCCGAAGAGGAATTCAACAACTATCCAACTCGTTCCACTGGTCGACCGATAAGGCAAGCTGGACCTTGCCCTCACCCCTGCACGGATGGCCCTACAATTCTATGGATGAGTTATCTGGAGGAAAAGTTAGTTAATGGCTGGAGGGAAGGTTAGTTAGGCAAGCCCAGAGAAATCTAGAAGGTGGTACAAGGGCTCCTCGATGGATAGGATCGATGGACATAAAGTAGTTGTTGAACTCGAGAGGAATGTAGTAGGCAGTCTCGGCTTGGCTGTAGCAGCTTCAAGTAAGAGCTCATCCTGGTGGGAAGACTGTACATTCTTTGGACCAGTAGAATTCCCTGCCCTTCATGCAGGACCGACCCAGGGGGTGGGAGGCTATAGAGCATGCAGGACCGACCATACTCGCCGTCCCGAAGGGCATGGTCGGTGCGAAGTGCAAGGCGCTGAATTGTCCTTATCGGAGAAACAATCTCCTCTGCTAGCCCATCTCCAACTAGAGTTCTTGCCCATCTCCAAGGAAGGGAGTTCTAGCCCTCAACTAATCTAATACCTATACCCGTGCCATCAGCCTACCTGAGCATGCTTTCATTTACTTTTGTTAACTCCAAGCCAAGTTCATTTCCTACTGGACCGATCCTACCATACATCCTTCAGCATTTTACTAGGAGAAAGTGGGTGAGGGCAATGAGGTTTAGCAGGGAGTTTAAGAAAGTCCTTTCTCGATTATATATGGGATAGCCTAACTAGACTCAACCGGAGCTCACCCCTAGCCTATTCATTAACTATAGTTGGAGCTAACCTCAACTCCCTAGGGACAGTTGTTTGTTTAACTGGAGATGCTAACCGTGTAGGGGTGAAGGATGGCTAAGAAAGAATGTTAGATTTTATTAGGGATATTGATTCTCTGGAGAAGGAGATCGAGATTGAGTTCCTCCATAATGCAAGTATCCCTATTGCGGGCCCCACAGGGCAACTATCCCTGTTGCGGGTTTCAACTCCGAGGAGGGATAAGTAAAGGGTGGCCATAGAGAAAGAGCAATAACTAGAATTCTAGGACAGGGCCCTACACTACCTTTACGAGTTGACAACTCCTCCAATCAACATTACTTTACCGTGAGGGTTTATTATTGTTTGGCTGGATAGTACTAATATCCAGAAGGCCCTACCGTGTATGATACTACTCCAATTATAATGGGGGGTTGGAGGGGGATGGTAACGACAACCGGAAGGAAGTATGTATTCCACTCCGACTGATTGAGCATGTCTGGATCTATTGATTGAGGAATTCTCATCGACCACCAAGCCATTGGAATTCTCATCGACCGCCAGCCTACCCTCACCCCCAGCTTCAGTTGTTCGACCGAGGGTGAAGGATGGACCCCACCGTCCCAAAGTAGCAGATGCCCTACAATTTTATAGGTGCCATCCCATTACATTCTCAATCTCTTTCACTGATGCTGCGGGATCTAAAATCTTCTAGATCTAGTGATCGAACCTAGGAAATCCCATGTTGCAGTTGGGATGCTCTAACCACGAGCTCTGGCACATTTGCTTACCAGTCCATCGTAGGTTTAGGTGCTCAACACTTGTATTTTCTTAGCACCTCCCATAGAGTCACATTGCAGGTGCTCGGGGATCCTAGTTTTAATGAGCTTCATTGGCCTCATACACTGCTTTCATACAAAAAACAGAATGTTGTGGCATTCAACAATATTTCTTCCTTAATCCATTAAGGGCTTCACTTATATTTTCACAATAGACATCTGCTATCCTTCTTGATGTTCTCACCTCACTTCTTCATTCTTAAATCATTTTACAGACTTTAAAAAGGCTCTTCATAATTTTCACTCTCAACCTAGACACATACTTATCCAATCTCCTTAGTCTTCCCACTACCTTAAGATCTACATGACAACCTTCAAGATTGACAATAGAAACAACTCCAAACATACTATAACTTTATCAATTTACAACTTTGACGATCTTCCATTTAGATCTTCAATCTTCAGTAGGCACTTACTTTGGATTCTTCTCCTTAAAACACCATTTTCTCCTCTTATGGCAGCTTCAAGAAGTTTAAATTGATGACGCACCTTTTGCAGCGGCTACAGTAGACATCTTAAAAATGAGTGGTATACATTTCACCTTGACACCTTGGAGATCTCTTTCAATAGGTGTGGCGAGTAGTGACTCCAAAAACTGCGATGAACAATTTTGGCGATGGTATACAGCAACTGACGGCTCCTGCAGCTCCTTATTGACTAGCTCACATTACTTGGCGGCTCCTTGATTCCGCTCCTCTGGGTGAGTAATTTCAAAAAACAGTTACAACTTCACATATCTTCAACTGCTGCGATGGTTTACCACGAGCTGCAAATCTCTTTCTGTAACAGTGATCTTCTCTGATCTAGCTCTCTCAACAATCTACAAAAAACTGGTGATAGCTTGTGACTGATGGGGTGACTTCCTTCTTAGTGGCACTGAACCCATCGATGGCTGCACTTTCTTCTCAAAACCTCACATCCTATGTTGCTCATAGAAAGCAGCTCCATCACAGAACCCATACTCAAGATTTTCACACTGCAAACCCTAGCAATGACCTTTGGCAGCAAATTCCAACGATCCTGACCTTACAGCTCTGATACCAGATGAAGGGAACAGGGGAGCAGCAGAACAGAGATAGATTTATATTAAATAAAACAGAACATTACACCGATTTACTGAGCTGCAGCTCATGCATTAAACGCCAGACTAATATCTTCTAACAGCTCTACGGAGCTGGACTCTGCTAGAGAGTGAATATCACATTACATCTGCCTCTATTTATAAAGGGCTTAGGAATTCTCCAGAATGCAAAACAGTATGTAAATGGCCAAGTCGGTGAGAACTCTCCAGAATGGTCGGTGGCAGAGTAAATGTAGAAACTTCTGTTTTAAATGCTGGGTAGTTGTGATTATTATCTCCAACAATCGCCCCTAACCCAGTTCACAAGGATTCCATTTCTTCTCAACACCTCTGCATCCTCGTAGCCTTGGCTTAGCTCGTCCAACAAACGAGCAAAACTAGTAACGGCGTTTTCTTCACTCTCTGATGAACACAACTCAAAGGCTATCAAGTTTCTAATGATTGTCTCTGTCATAATAGAAATCTTCAATACGGGAAGATATAAAGTAGACTGGGACTTGTCAAACCGTATCTGCTCAATGCCTCCCTCGTAATTGTTGAATTTCGCTCTGGCTTAGCTTAATTTTAATGCAGAGGGAAGCACATTCGATCCAAACAGGCGACTGGGATCCTGTGGCTTTTTATCATGCTTCTTACGATTTCTATTTCTATTTATATTTCTACCTCTGAGACATAGTTTGTGCTTTTTAAGCCAAGTAAAAGGAGACCAGCCATTCGTAGGGCATTGGCCAATGCTCTTATGAGACTTGTTATAAATTGTTGCATGGATGCAATGCAAGAGATTAAGTTTGCTAACTAAATCTTAATCTTCATTGGGCTGAATCCAGAATGGGGAATAATAAAAACATATTTTCAAGCAACAAAAGCCTGAAAGCTTTGATTTGGATAACCAATAAATTCATAGAATGACTTTAAGGCCAAAAGTAGGATTTGATTTTCAAATTTGACGACATCTTTCATGACATCTAAGTACAGACCTTTACCTGACCTGAGACCGTGGAATGGGTTTCCACCATCTGAATGAGATTGTTTTTTATAAGGTCGGCCATTTTTTATTCTGTTGACGATTGGCTACATGGTGTGCGAGGAAAATGAGGAAGGAAGCATCCCTAAGCATCATCATGGCGAAGGTCTCCTCGTTCAGAGTTTGGAGAAATTGGGCATCCCCGTAGCAGTCCCTAGAGTCATGGACCACCCCTCCAAAAAATGTTGTCCTCCTGCAAATCTGAAAGGCTATGGCCTTCTCGGACCATTTGAAGTGGTGTGAAGGAATGCGGAGGAAGTTTACTCATAACTTCCCGTGCAATGACTTTAGATTTCTCGGATTCCATTTCAGCAAGGTTAGGTTTGAGGAACTGATAAGGTCCCATTGATATTACCTGAGAAGTGTAGATCACATCATTTCCTTTCAGTGTTTTTGGATCCAAGAAAATGCTGGCTCGCCTTTCATCTCCTTTCACTTCTGGATTGTATGAATCTTCTCGATTTTCTTCTAACCATTGAATAACGTGACTATTTTCAGTGTCCATTACCTTTCCAGCTTAGATCTGCTATAACTTGACCAGGATGGAATAACGTCACGCTTCTCGCTTCTTTATAAAAATCTCGGCCTCTTTAAGTTTCCTTGAGCATAGATGCTAACGTGATATATCAGCAAATCCTTTATTAAAGTAGATGACTCCAACCTATTCCCCATTATTTTCCAGTAACCAAATCACCAAGTTCAGACAGTGTACGTGCACTCCAAGCTATGTAAACGAATCTGTACTTTACACGTCCAGTTATTCGAGCCGCTTTAGATATTGTCTTGCTAATGGGAATTGTATGACATGCTGAGTAAAATAATAATTGGGAGGATGGATTCATCTCTGTTCACTTTCCTCATGTGGTTCATTTATGCTTGATCACCCTTCACCTTTCAAAGGAAAAAGCTAATTAAAGAAGAGACGTCATTCTTTATATGTAATTTACTCGTTTTCGTATTCTCTGCTTACTCATCTTTATACACTTTCTTCATTTTGGTCTATTTATTCTTATCCTCGACTTTGTAAAGGAAGAAGTTATATAAAAAGAGATATCAGGGGAATGGGTCCACTTACTGTCCACGTTCTAATAATCATTTACTCTTTATTTATCTTATTTTAAAATAATTTTTGCATTTGATTCATTAATTTTTTTTTAAAAGTCTAATAATAGCACCAATACATATTCACATGTGAATGTGTAGTTGACCAATGTATATACTCAATTACACATACAATTATATTAACAATATAAGACAAGTTACTCCTAAATATCCATTTTTATAATTTATAATATCTTTTATGTTTACATATACCCCCACTTGCAAAGGGTGCTAGACTCATTGCATATTATATTCACACATACATATGCATAGTTATTGGTGCTTGATTTGTTATTATGAGAAGCTCCTATCAACTTTATGGGCTATCAAATGAACAATCTTCCACACTTCCTCTCACATGTACATATATTAACTTCATTCACTGTAGGTACTTGCACAAATGATTAATGGTGTAAGGCTCCCCTAATAAACATCAAATCCAAATATAATGCATAACTCGGTCATTTCAACATACAAATCATATGTAAATGACAACTACAAATTCAAATGATTGAATCATTCCCAAACAAATTCAAATTTGAAGCACAATAACCAAAATCAATGCATTCAATTATCATATTTGAATTATTTTATAAGAGGGAAAGTAGCCAACATCAATCTCAATTATTCTGGTTTGCTAATATCCTTTGCATCCTACAGAACATCAACAAACATCCTCTACACATTCCTCAAATATCCATGCGTCTTCAGGTGTTATATATATATATATATATATATATATATTCAAGACATACATGTGTGTGTAATTTTTCTATGTCAATGGTTTGTTTTTAATTTGTATTTGGTCATGGTTTTTGGTGGTTTTCCAATTCTAACAAATGTTTGAAATTCAAAGTTATCTTTTTTACATGCTTCATTTAAAAAATATTATTTATTTTAATGACATTGTATGTATCTATGTATTTTTGAATGTCAACTGAACACCATAAGCTTAAAATAAATGTATATATGTATATTAATATATATGTGTGTGTATGTATATATGTATATTAATATATCTGTGTGTATGTGTGTTTGTATATACGTGTGTGTCTGTATATTTATATTATATACATGCAAA
The DNA here is from genome assembly GCA_007258455.2 of Sequoia sempervirens. Classification (NCBI taxonomy): domain Eukaryota; kingdom Viridiplantae; phylum Streptophyta; class Pinopsida; order Cupressales; family Cupressaceae; genus Sequoia; species Sequoia sempervirens. The sequence continues at coordinate 1,059,575,926 of VDFB02281492.1, forward strand.
AAACATACACATATATAGAAATAGACATGCATGCATACATAAATACATATTCATATACATATACATATACATACATACATGCATATACAGACATATGTATTGAAAAAGGTGAAAAATTGGGGGTTCTCTTTTACCTTTAGGGTTTTGGACCTAAAAGGAGAGATGCAATCTTCACACTCTTCACTCAAGAACAAACCCTTGAGATTTTAATGCAAAGGAGATTGAAATCTTGCAAAGGGATTGTTCTAAAGATTGAATGAGATCTAATGAGGGGTTCACCCCAAGTTTAGAATTGGAAAAGACAATCCAATGTAAGTTGTAAGACAAAACCCTAATTGAATGTAATGACCTAGAAAGATGAACAACATGCAATAGAAAGTTATGAAATAGAAATTGTGCACCTAGGAGACTGAAGAAGGTAGAATGGAAGTATAGAATTCTAGAAAATATGTTGATAAAGCTAACTAGGACTCATTCGCCAAGCTGGGTGAATCAGTCTAGTTTTTGGGAAAATATGTAAATACAAGTTTTAGTCAAAAGGGTACCTAGATCTGTGAAAATCTTTGTCGGGCCTATATAGTGGGACTCATTCACTACTTGTGGTGAATCAATCCACTTCTACATTTTTCAAAGTTTGGGACCTGATTCTATACCTCTCGATTTGCTCTACTTTTTTTGACTGGTTTCTGAATCTGAAACTACAAATTGCCACTTGTAGACCTTGTCCAAGCTTCTCCGAGGCTTGATGAAAAATTTAGGGATTTGACAACTTTTCTCCAACTTTGCTTCTTGAAAAATCTACAACCTAACCTTGCAAATCACATACAAGAAGAGGGAAAAATGTTGTGGGGTCAATGAATAGGGGTTTGCCTTGGTCAAACCCCTTGTTGGTAATTAAACCTTGAAATGAAAGAAAATATGAAAGGAGGATGATGAATGAACAAATAGAAATGTTGCAACTCACCAAACCCTAGCAATAAGGTGCTGCAAATATGCTTGAAATGGTTGCAATGGATGTGGTTCTTGAATCTTGCTTGAAATACTTGCTTGAATCATAAACTCTACATCACAATTGTTAGCACAATAACAAACATGAAGAATGCAATCTTTGACATGATGATTGGCACTTGAAGAATGCTCTAAAATACTTGATAATTTGCCCTTGAAATGCTTTTGAATGCTCAAAATGCTATTGTGACTTGTAAGCTTGCTAGGTGAAAATATGAGTGAAGGAACCTTGTATTTATACCCAATTATGCAAGAATTCCCGAAATTACAACACTACAAGCTAACATTAGATTTAGGAGAATAAAATCCCACTAGAAATTTGAATTAAATCTGAATTTTGGTAACATAGGATTCATTCACCCAAGGTGGTGAATGAGTCCCATCATACATAATGTATGGGACCAAAAATGAAAAGTTCTTAGAAATGTGTGAAACTTGCATCCAGGCCAAAAATACCTAGGTGAGACTCATTCGACCAAGGTGGTGAATGAGTCACAGACACTAAATTTGGGCCACAAAAGCTAGGAACACCTGAATTATGATTGGATACTAATTGGTATCAGGATTATCCTTGAAAAAATGCAATAAATAAGGCTTATGGATGAAAAATAGGGCCAATTAAAGCATAAGAAAGCCCAATTATTAATGAAAAGCCTATAAAAGTGTGAAAGTGTGTTACAATAATTTACAACACTCCAAATAAGGCAGGATTAAGGTTGATTATGTTTAAAATTATGTTTATTATGCTTAGTTAATTGATAAAACTCCATAAAAGTGTGAAAGTGTGTTACAACACTTCACAACACTTTTGCAAGGCAACATTAAATTCCATTAGTTCACAAGGGCCCAATACCTAATGTGAATGTGTTATCCACGTTACAACACTAAATAAAGGCAACATTAAGCCAAAATCCACAAGGAGGACCCAAACGAGTGTGAAAATGTCAAGGGATCCATTTTTCTACACTAAATGTATAAATATACATACATACATACATACATATAACTATATAGTCATGGAACTATGTATGTATCTCTGAAGTTTGGATTGCCAACTAAACACAACAACATACCACCATCTCCAGATCTACCTGGGTGTATCTTTCCTCTTGGAACTTGCCATATCAAATTTCAAAATTTTCTAAAGCCTATTCCATCAAGTGACACATTCTATCGAGATAGTGTCGTCTTCTTTATCCACACCCCAATTAAAAAGATAGGCTATCTCATGATTATATTCTTTGATCCACGTGTCTTTGATTTTTGTTACCTTTGGTTGTAAATCCCAACTTTTGATCTTACCTTTTCTTAATATATATATATGTCCATTGTGTATATATATATTCAAATTTTTGATTGCTAACTGAACACAACATCATACATCTTTATTTTTTATATTCATATTACCTTGTTTAAATTATTCTCCTTTTATTGTCCATAAGAACACAATATCATAAATTTTCTATAAACTTTGTTAGTATTTATCTAATTTCCATTACACATACAACATAGAAACATACATATATTTGAAAAACTTTGTAACCTATAATTATAGCATATATTTAGACATGTAATTAACACAACTTTTACAATCCAAAAACCTCATTTGAATTGATGAAACTGTTTGCTTAGGGGATAATTTTACACATTTTTTTGATCAATTTCATAATTTCTTATCATGCATCACCATTGGTCGACTAATGTCTCCACCATGAGATATATTTTTTGAATACTTTATATGGTTTTAGGTAACATCAACCTATCATTTCTCCTTTCATTTTGCATACAATAGTACTTGTGAATCTATTTTTCCCCAAAACTTCTATCTTTCTCGCATCATTGTGCAAATCATCTAGGCTTTCATTATCATGACCATATTGAATTTATACAATGATATACTCAAATGGGTTGTACAGTCATACAATTTATTTTAAAACCTTTGTTTCAATTTTATCATGGTTATGTTTTTTATTTGATAAGTAGGGAAAGGGCCCTAATCCCTTACAAAATGAAAACAGAGCCAAACAACTCAACAAAACAGAGCGATCATGTTAAACGAGACAGTGACTTTCTTAGAAGGACGTTTCTTCTTTCTATGAACCATAGTCCAAGGAGAATCATAAACTAAAACTAAGAAATTTTGATCAGAAGCGGAAGACTCCCCTCTAGAGTAGCAAACTAGAGGAACATTTGAAACTTTAGGTACAACATCCGAAACCAAGCCTAAATTACCAAGAATTACTGTAACCTTTTCCAAAATATGGGTCTTAGAGGAGGCAACACAAACAACATTAAGGACATCCAAATCCAAAGGCCGCACAATAGTATCAACCGAAGGAACAACACCCACCACACCCAAGTCAGGCGGAGAAGAAACTGGAATTTGAGGAGCAACATCCATCACAACACTCAAATTGAGCCTCATAGAAGGGGAAGCAGGCCTAGAGTCATCATTAGAAGAAGAAGCAGAGTCAACGGTAGGGAAAACTGTTAAGTGTTCACAGAGTGAGTTCTTCCACCAGGTAGAGGAAGAAACAGGGTGAGAGATTTTAGAGCAGTCACGAGCCAAGTGGCCAACAACAAAACAATGTCTGATGTGAAAAGGAAGACCCTCATAATCCACAAGATGAGACCAAGACCGACCATTAACCTGCAACACAACTTCTCTAGGTAAATCCTTCAAAAGATCAACCTCCACCAAAATCCTTGCGAAGGAAGTATGAGTAAAATTCTCATAAGCCCTATCCACTTTCAAAAATCTACCAATAGCATTACCAATGCCCTCATAGGTAGAGGAACACCAAAACTGTAAGGGAAGATAGGGCAATCTTACCCAAACAGGCAACACATCCAAAGGTTCTTTCAAAGGGTTAAAAGAAAAATCCTAAGGTCTTAAGGAAAGGGGATGAGAATCCCACATCCACAGACCGTGATCCAAAATAGCTTGTCTGTCCTCAAGAGAATTAAAACCCAACACAAAAAAAAACCCCTTGCAGAAGGGTAAATCTCCATCGAGCCATCAACCAAAGGAGACCAGTGATTGGTAATCCAAAGGTGCAAATCAGGAAGAGAAGGCCACAAGTGACAAAATCTACAAATAAGAGCATTTTTGGAATAAAATCTATATTATCAAACACTTCCTTACCAAGAGAAACAATAGGAGAAACCGCGGCACAACGAATAGGCTGCACAACACCCTCCCAAGGGTTATGTTAATTTGTTAGTATATATCTTTTATAAATGGTACATATTACATTTTGATCATATGATTTTATGATCCATTGACTATTTTTGGTTTCTAATATTTTCACATATATTGATGCTTTTTTTATATTATACTTTTGGTTTTCTATGTATAAAATGTTACAATATTGCTATTGTTTGCTTCACATATAAACTCACTAAAAATCATGGAACGAGGGAAGAAGGGAAAGAGATCAATTGGAAGGAACATAATTAGAGTGATTCATGGAGTAACACTCAATACTCCACAATCTACTAAGAAAGAGTCAACAATCCTCATCTAGCAATGATGCAAGGACTTGGATGATATTGGCCATGGCCTTGAAGTCTCTCAATTGAAAGTTATTGTGGCCCAAATGATTGAATATAATCCTAACCCACACATGAATTAGAGCATAAAATAGTGGTCCATACATTAGTTAGATGAAGAAATTTACTCTTGGGTTACTATTTTTAGCTTTATATGAATTATTGTAGTCTCTAGTGTATATTCATAAAACTAAAGTTAAATTCCCACCCATGGTGTTGGATGGAGTTCTTGTATCAATATGAATTTGATGTGCATCAAACCAAAGACAAGTAGAATGTGCTTGTAGATTCCTTAAGTATGAGGTTGCATGGTCCATGGATATGACCTTCAGCATGGATTTGAGGGATCACATTCGATTGTTGCTCCTAGAGCATGATTGGTGTAGAGAGGTTTAAAAAGAGTTACATTCATAGATGGACCTTAATGGAAATTTTTAAAATTATTGCTTGGATAAGATGGGCTATTAAATCATCAAGGTTTTATTTATATGCCTATTTTAGGGGACCTTTGAATAGTGGTTTACCAAGTAATCATAGAGAGCCATACATAAAATATCTAAGGATAAATAAAATGTGTTTATACCTCTTAAATATATCATAAGGAAAGCATAAGATGAGAAATTGTAAAGTTTGTAACTTGATTCATTGAGTCCGAAGGGTTAAAGCTGAGCATCAACACCTAATATGGATTCTATACCCTCATGATTGTTTGTGTGAATGGGATTATTTCCTAACTAGTTATTAGTGAGGACCTATTCACATCATTAATAAGTTTACTTAGGAGTTAGTTTCCTAGGTGGCATTCTAGAAACTAGTATTTAATGGGACCATATCTCATTAATAAGCATGTAGTTATCTAGGCATTTAAATATTTCTCTCATGCATTTATAATTATGCATTAGGAATTTAATGTTTGTAAACTAAGTGGTTATCCAACCTCCTCTCACCTTTCCTATATAAGGAAGGCTCCTGTACATTTATAAATTGAATTATAGATCAATTTATCATAGATCATCATTTGATCAAGTTATCTTCTTGCTCATGACACATGAATTTTTTATTCCTGTGGATGGTATTATTTTTGGTTGATCCTTTGAAGTGTGCACAACTTCATTCGGGTTATTGTTTGTGTTTCAAACAATGACGTACCTTAGTGAAAGTGGGACACTATTTCCATAGATTTTATTGAACTAGCCTTCCATCATTTACATGATTCAATTATGGTGATGGTCAATAAGTTGACCAAGGTTATGAATTTCTTTATGGTGAAGACTGTATTCAATGCCACAATTACAAAAGGACTCTTCTTGTATGACATAATCAAAATTCATGAGGTTCCACATAGGATTATTTTAGAAAACGACTTGATCTTTACCTTCACTTTTTTGGACAACGCTTTAGTAAGTGTTGGATACTCAACTTAGCTTTACTTCATCCTGCCACTCATGGATAGATAGTAAGGCCCCATGCATATATGCCATATTTTGTGTTTAATGTCTTTATTAAATATTTCTTTTGATCATTTTTTAAAATAATTTTTACTATATTTTAACATTTATTTTGTAACACTTATATGATTTTTGTTATATCTTCTAAGTGGTTGACTAATTTAGGCACTATTTTTTATATGTTGGTCTTAAGTTAATTTTATGATTTTAATATTATGAGATTGTGTTGAATTACACGGGGATTATATTAGATTTTTATTTTTATATATCATTAGTTTAGAATGTGTATGCCTAACTTGATTTATTTTATTATATTTTGTCATGTGTAAAACTATCTCTCTCTATATATATGTATATATACATATAAATATGTCTATGTGTATTTAAACATATATATGTGTGTGTGTGTATGCATACATATATATACATACACACACACATATATACATATATATGTGTGTGTATGTGTGTATACATACATATATATACATACACACACATATATACATATATACATGTGTTGGTGTAAATTTACCTCCCACGAGCACAATCTGCAATATAAACCTTCACAAATATGAGAGAAGCAACACGCTATTTCACCACGATTGAATGAATAAATTTAGATGAAGAATAATGTGCATTGGCCTTGCTTATAAAGAAAATGGGAAATCTAGTAAAAATGTAATTGAAAACAACTAGGTCAATTAATAAAATACACTAATAAACTATAATCCATTATGCCTAAGTAAACTTAAATAGTTAAATATCCTATTTACTCTAACACCCCTCCTTAAGTGCAAATTAGGGAGATTATTATGCAATATCAAAATGCAAAATGGTTCTCGGCTACACAACCATGTTAGGTACCCATTTACAATGCAAAAATGCAATGCAATTTCTCACAAATGGAGAAAAGGAGAAAACCCTATGGGAAAAAAATATTCTCCAAAAGAGAGAAAAGAAAAATAAGATGCATGGATGGAGGACTCAATAACACCCCCCAAGGAATACATACATCATGTATATAAAATCAATGACCCCCCATAAGAGGGAAAGAGAGAGACTATGTAGCCCCCCCACAATGTGTAATCACCTACAAAAATGGTAAGTTCTTGAAGACAAAACATGATCCAATGTTGACAAACAACTTGTCTGAGCCCTTTTGGAAGAAACAAAACCAAGTACAAATGCAAGAATGCTTCCCATTCTGGATAGGAATTAGCAAGTGAAATCCAAATGTAGGATGATAATGTCTCTAAAATCTGCTCATGTGTCGTGGAGACCTTGGAAGATGATGCCACAAACCAATTAGGATCATGCCCAATCATAATAGAAGGTAACAAACAAGGTACCACTAGAAACTAATTTTAAACATTCTTCAAAACAAAGATGGAGTGAGTAAATTTGCACCAGAACTATCATCAAATAGGATAATTAATCCTTCAAATGTGTCTTCCAAGTCTGAAATGTGATATTCCATGAACAATGAACCAATGTCCTAAAAATAGGAATCCCAATCAGGAAGAAAATGATAATCATGTTGCTCAAGAATGATAGAAGTACTTAATGAAGGTGAATCAACTATCCCTGACCAAAAATCAAGAACCTTTGAAGCAACTGCAACCTCATCTGAAGTCTCAAAAACCTCCAAAGGATCACAAGCATGGTTTATCTTCTCTAAAGAATAACAAGGCACATTAGTATTGGAAAGATGATCATTGAGAGATAGCGAAGTATCATGATCTCAATATGATTCTCAAATGTAAGTCCAAAGAGCACAAGGGCACTCAAAACGAACAAGTGATTCCAAAAGGTCATCATTTATATGCTCAAAAATAACTCTAAGGACTTTAGCCCTATATCCTTTCCAATTAATGTACCCACTACATGTGCTTGGAATAGGAACTTCATTATACAAATGTGGCAATAGATTAAGCTCACTAAGATGAGTGAGAATAAAATCACTCCATTTCCTAAAGTTCCCTTTCTCTAAAGAAACCATTATAACTAATCATTCTTCAAAATTTTCAAAGATAGTTATAAAAACCTAATTTGGTGCAAGAATTGGTGGGGCCCATTTCCTCTTTGGTTGTGCAGCAATGAAACCCTAAATAAATATTTCAAACTTTATAAATTGTGGGGATCTCTATTGTGCATCGAATCCCTCTTGTTCTACGCCTTATGGAGCAACCAAATAATGTACAAGATCTGGAAAAGATACCCACGCACGATCTATCTTATAGAAAAATGCCAATGAGACCTTGTATATGCCAGCAAATGATAATCATCAACAACCACCGAAAGAGAATAAATGTTGCACTAGAAACCTTGACGAAAAATAATTAATGCCACATATGAAGGTCAGAGCATATGAATGCAGCCTACACAAATCATAGAAAGGGTTTTAGGGAATGTTTGAGAATTTTTCATAGGGATTTCTCTTCAAAATCGTACCCTTTGAAAGAAAAATTGTGCCTTCGACATGCAATCGTGACTCATGCCCACCAATAGCCTGCAAATACTGAGTCACAACCTTCAAAGGCTGATAAGAGGCCTATAGAAAAACTCACTATTCACCTCAAACACAGGTTCAATCGCACCCCCTAGCAACAAAAACATGCTTCTCCAAATGAACCAGATCTCTGGCAAATATTGAAGAAGAAAAATGAAAATTGGCAAAAAAGGCAACATTGAAATTTAGCAAATTTTAAAAATGCCAAATAATCTCCACCGAATAAATGATCTCAGACCCCAATGAAAACTCTCAGCGGAAGGAGTTGCAGATAGTCGGCTCTAACACCATGTTGGTATAAATTCACCTCCCAAGAGCACAATCTGAAATACAAACCTTCACAAATATGAGAGAAGCAACACACTATTTCACCACAAGTGAATGAATAAATTAAGATGAAGAATAATTTACATTGACCTTTCTTATAAAGGCAAGGGGAAAGCCAGTAAAACTGTAACTGAAAACAACTACCAATTAATAAAATACATTAATAAACTATAATGCATTATGCTTAAGTAAACTTAGGTAGGTAAATATCCTATTTACTCTAACTATATGTATATATATATACATATATACACATATATATGCATGTATATATATATATGTATGTATATATGTATATATATGCATTGTGATCACACAATAGTGGTTTACAATTTTTGGCTAAACTGGACACTGAAATAATTTTTTTAAACTAAATCTTCACTTTTGAGAACTTATAGCGGCTAAACCGTGAGGAATTTGAAGATGATGCAAAATAGATTTTCGTGACATTTTTTCTATAAATTCTAAATATATTTTTTTCAAATTTTTTGGAATTAGATTGCACTTCTTTTTCCATCTCCCTCTAAAACTATTTTTTTTTTAGAAAACAACATTTTTAAAAAGTGACGCTCACTCTATAATGCATAATATTTTTTCCATGAAGGATAAAATTATAATTATTTTGAATTTAGATTCGTAACTCTGATATCTAGTGCTTCCACTTGGTTAGATAGTTTTATTGAATTATTTTTTTTAATCAAGTTTCGAATTCAAACCAATTATAATTCAGACATAGTGTGACCGTATAATGTGTAACTTTTTTGTAAGTATCAATTTTTTTTTTCTCTGTTGGATCAAGGACTTCAATATCTGGTGCACTAATATTTTTAAATTTTTTTTTTGATAATCTACTATTTTTCTACATGTGCAGAAGAAAGAGCTTGATTTTTGGTGAAAAACCTACATTCACGAGAACTTAAAAATAAATATAATAATTAAATTAAATTTATTTAAAATTATACTTTTTGGGAAGCTTATAATAAGGACTACATACTTCCAAAAAATAAATTTTAAATTAATTCATTTGATCCCCTAAAAGGTAAATCAAAAGTGGTCTTTTATCAACATTCTGACAGGTGTAAAGGAGACTTCGTTATAGGTATGTTTTAAAACTAGTGGGGTTCTATCCAAGGGGGTTTGATTTAAGGTAGTTTGATCAAACCCTCTTCAATTGGAATTCTTTAAATGGAACCTTTTAAGGCTTAAATCATTATATTTTCTAAAAATAAGTGATTTCAGCAAAAATTAGATCCTCCCAGAAATTGTAAACTAGCTTTGTGGGATCACCCTTTATATATATATATATATATATATTCATATATATACATATGTGTGTGTGTGTGTATGTATGTATGTATGATGTCTAGATACACTTGATGGTTTAAATGTGTGTACAGTAGATACAAGATTGGAGCAACAAAAAAAAAAAAATTGGAGATGATTGAATCTGTATATTTGTGTGAGTATTATACCTTGCTTGAGTGAGAGTGATAAGGAACAATAGGTTGTATTAGACCTATGATCCATTGATCCAAATCATTTACAGTTAGAGTTTTTTGTATTAAACTCATAAACTAGTTGTACTATTATTCTTTAGAAAAAGAGTTTATTTAACTTAACTTGTAAGGATTAATTTAATTATATGTTTATTAAATTAATTTTTATTTTTATTTTATTAGTAATAAGTTTTATTTTATTAATAACAATATAAAGTCTTACATTCATATAAGATTTAGGTCCTCATCTCTCGACCACTAAACACCAAATTCTACATATTCACTCAACACCAGCCAACTATCTTTTCATTCTAACACCTATCTTCTACTTATAGGGCTTTACAAAAAGCTACATTATTTTACAAACATACAAAATTTACAATTTTTGAATTCTCCTACCACCATAGGTTTTAGAAAACCTTTAAAACCCAGCATAAAAAATGACCTACCTTCACATTTCATCCTTTTTCCTTGGTTAATATCACCATTCATTCAAAAAAGAAACTATCGATGTAGCTACAAAAAACACCAAACCCTACCAACACACTATTCTGCTACCTCGTCCGCTACAGAGCATCCCTTCTTGTCCTCGCACCTCAACGCCCACCCCTGCTCGTTGAGCACTTTTTCTTGGGGAATGTTTTACAACTCCTACCTTGTTGCAAACTCTTGGTGACGAAGCACTAGTTTCAGGTTCTCCCACACAGCCAATATATCCAGTTTATATACATCCCTATCATTTCTCCTCCACCACCTCATGAAGGGAATCAAGCCTTCCTCGGTCGCTTCGTCCATGTCTTCAGTGCCTTCTGACACATCAAAACCCACTCCCAACATCACCCATTCAAGAAATGATTCCATCCCCATAGGGTGATCCCATAATAGTGGTTTACAATTTTTTGCCAAACTAGACACTGAAATTATTATTTTTAACTAAATCTTTAGATTCGGGCACCTATAGCAGCTAAACCGTGAGGAATTTGAAGATGGTGAAAGCTAGAGTCTGATCAAATTTTGTCTGTAGATTCTAAAATTATTTTTTTCAAAATTTTTGGAATCAAATTGCACTTCTTTTGCCATCTCCCATGAAAATTGATTTTTTTCAGAAAACAACATTTTTAAAAAATGACGCACACCGTATAACGCATAACTTTTTTTCCATGAAGGATAAAATTCTAATTCTTTCAAATTTAGATTTGTAACTCTGATATCTAGTGCTTCCACTTGGTTAGATATTTTTTATTGAATATTTTTTCCTTAATAAAGTTTCAAAGTCAAAGCAATTACAATTCAGACACGCTGAGTATAACCATAACTTTTTTGTATATGTCAAAATTTAATTTAATTTTTTTGTTGGATCAAGGACTTCAATATCTCTGGTGCACTCATATTTTTCAAAAAATTTTTGATAATCTTCTATTTTTCCACATGTGAAGAACAAAGAAATTCATTTTCGATGAAAAACCTATGTTTAATAAAACTTAAAAAACAAATACATAACAAAACCAAAACATATTAAAATTATATTCATTGGATAACTTGTTCTGAGGAATACCATAATCATTTGAAATAAATTTTAAATGAATTCATTTGATCCCCAAAAAGCTAAATCAAAAGTGATTTTTTATCAGCATTTTGATAGGTGTAAAGGAGACGCATTTATAAGTATGGTTTAAAACTAGCGAGGTTCTATCCAAGGAGGTTTGATCTAGGGTGATTTGATGAAACCCTATTCAATTGGAATCCTTAAAATGGAACTTTTTAAGGCTTAAATCATTATATTTTCTAAAAATATGTGATTTCAGCTAAAATTCGTTCCTCTCAGGAATTGTAAACCACTATTGTGACAGCACCCCATAAGCAAATATTCTTCAAATAGTGTGAGCATAACCCATCTGATCACTTTTACTTCCTCGCCCAGCTTCAGACCCTAAATGAAGATCATCGATGCTATGTCTACATTCAAGCGCCCTCTATGTTTTTCCTTCATAAAGTCTAGACCCAACGTTTCCAACATGGCTTCCACTACTTCATCTTGTGGACATTTCAGTAGAAACTCTAGGCGAAATGCAAAAACGAGGCCAAAAAATCCTTTTTGTTTTCATTGTGTTGAAAACCCATACATGGCCTCCATATCGAAATCTAGAAACATCACCTACCCTACAGAAAAAATTCCTACAAGTGGAAAAATTCTCCTTCGTGCCAATATTTAAAGGCCTGCCAATCTATGCCATAATTAATGCCATCTTCCCTCACCAACCTGCAAACATCATATTAATTACTCCCACCTCCATTGCAACTTTTCTACATCATTTAGTTTAAATGCGTGGGGGATTTCTCTTCGATCTTTACACAAATGAACCAAATCACCCATGTCCTTTGCTTAGGACTTCTATCCTGACATCGTCCTTTCATCCACCATCGACAAGACTTCGGATTAGAGATATAGAATATCATGGCTAATTCAGTCATTATACTGCCATTCTTTTAAAAATTCATCAATCAACATTACACCACCCTCGCTCAACCAACCCATTTAAAGCAATTTGCATCAAAACCTTGAAACTCATTCTATCTCTTCATACTGGCCAACTAAACATTCGATTCGTTATAACATTTAATCCAAACTAACATCTCTAAAATATTTTAATACCAATTCCTCGGAGTAATTGAAAGTGACTGCCCACTTGGAAAGTCTGTCAGCATTTGTGTTCCCTGAATGTCGAATATGACTCACTTTAAAATCTTCAAAGGACTCTAATTCTTTAAGAATTGATCTAATATAATTTTGTAGGTGCCAAGCCTTCGCCCCCAAATTACTAATTGCTTGGGTTATTAGTAGGGAGTCCTCAAGATGAATTTTCCTTATACCAATTAATCGAGCTAAGTTAACAGCCAATAAGGTTGCTTTGGCTTTAGCCACATTATTGGTCCCAACATCTAATTTTTTAGCTCCAAAGGAAATTGAATTCCTGTGATGGTCTCTAATTATAACACCTACACTTGATGGACCAGGGTTGCCTTTGGCATCCCCATCAAAATTAACCTTGTGCCACCCTTCAAGAGGTTTTTCCCATACAACATTTTCATCATTAGCTTTCTTAGGAGCATAAACCACTGACCCCTTATTTTCTTTAATCTGAATTCCAAGCCATGCTCTTTGAATTATGTTATCATCCATAGAAAAAGGAAATCACACATTCTATGGGTGTGAAGCTGCTGAACTCACCACTTCTTCAATAATATGATCAATGCGATATAACAATCTGTTCAGGGGTTCACACTTCTCCAAGAATATTCTTCTATTTCTCTCTTTCCAAATCTCCCAAATGACTAAAGACGGGGTTACAATCCAACTACTTGACAGAAAATATTTTTTCTGAGCATATGGCCAACTTTTGAAAACCTCTTTTAATGTTCTTTGAAGAGGGCCTTGCCAGCCCAATTTCTTCCTTAAGTGCTCCCAACACTTTCCTGCTATCTCACACTGGAGAAGTAAGTGATCAACCGATTCCTTGGCCTCATTACACATTACACACTTCGTAGGGCCAACAAACCCTATCTGTTTCCTCCTTTCCCTTGTTAGGATTCTGCCACTCACTGCTAACCACGCAAAGGTGTCTTCCTTTGGTAAGCAATTCTTGTTCCAACATAGATTTTTTGCCCAAAATTTGTCCCTTTCCACTAAGTCTAGGAGCTGATATCCAATTTTGACTGAATAACTCCATTAGTTGAGCCACACCAAACAACCTTATCAACATGCTATGTTATCAGCACTTTCCTCTCTTGAAAAATCCTTTTCATCCTCTGAATTTGCTGAACTAATAACCCATCTTAAGGAACATCCTTCCACCCCCATTCTTGACCAGAGGACCCTATTTTAAAACTACATAATCCCTTACTCTATCTCCCCATCTTTGTGTGAAATGATTTGTAAGATCCTACAAATCAACCTCATCACACAGGTTTGGTAACCCATCCCAAGAATCCTCCCAAATTTTTTCTTTTAGGCCATTACCAATCTAACAAGATATGTGGTTTAGAATCACCATCCTACATGAAACAATAAAGTTCCAAATGGCTAAACCTCTAGGTGAGTTGTGAATCATGAAGTTCCTTTGATCCTCATTAGAATCCAAATACTTTTCTTTCAAAATTTTGACCCACAATAAATCTGGGTAGGCATACATACTCCAAACCATCTTTGCTCCAAGGGCTTCGTTCATGAGTTGCCAATCCCTCAAGCCAGCTCCTCCTTTCTCCTTTGCTCGACATATCTTATCCCAAGCTAGAAATGAAATTTTATCCTGTTCACTAGCTCCATTCCAAAAAAAAATTATCATACGCTACCCTATTGAACTAATCACCTTCTTTTGGATCTTTAAACACATCATTGAGTAAATTGGAATAGTAGAAATAATAGATTTGAGCATAAGAATTCTACCAACAATTGCTAACCATTTACTCTTCCAGCCATCCATTTGACTTAAACAAGAATCCAAAAGATCTTTCCACACACCTACCCTATTAGCTCCCCCAAACAAAGGTATCCCCAAATATTTATTAGGGAGATTTCCAGACCTCATACCTTCCTTCCTATAAATTTCCACTTGTTTTTGGATGGGAGTGTTGAAGAAGAAAAATTTAGACTTACGCCAATTAATGCACTGCCCTGATGCCAATCCATATGAATCTAATGAACTCTTCATCACCCAGGCTTCTCTAAAGGAAGCTTCCTCCATAAAAAAAGTGTCATCAACAAATTGGAGATGTGAAATTGGATCAATTCCTTCAGCTATTTTGATACCTTTCCATAGAACATCTCTACATTTTCGAGAAATGAGCCTTCCTAACACCTCAGCTAGAATAATGAATAGAAAGGACGATATAGAATCACCTTGTCTAATCCATTTAGAGGATTCAAAAAATCCTTGAGGGCTTCCATTCACCAAAATAGAGAAACATGGGGTACTAATACAACTCTCAATCCACACACGCCACACCTAACAAAATAAAAATTTATCAAGCACCTTTCATAGAAAACTCCTATTAAACCTCATCATAAGCCCTTCTAATATCAAGCTTAACCATCATTCTTTCAGTTTTTTCCAACCGGACCGAATGGATGGTTTCATGATCCACTAACACCTTCAAAGATCGATCTATTAGGAGAGAAGCCACTTTGTTCTATAGAAATAACCGATCCCAAAACCTTTTTCAGTCTATTAGCAATGACTTTTGAAATGATTTTATAAACCGTGTTGCATAAGGAAATCGGTCTAAAATTGTCAAAGGTATTAATCACCAATCGTTTTAGAATGAGGGAAATAAAGGTGTTATTTAGATCTTTTAGAATGAAACCTCCCCTCCTAGATTCCTCAACCACCTCCCACAAATCGTTCGCAAAGATATCCCAGAATTTTTGGAAACAAATAGCTGGAAACCATCTGGGCTAGGGGCTTTATCCCCTCCTAAATCAAACAAGGCTTTTTTTAACTTCCTTTAAAGTGACTTCCTCCATTAGCATGGCATTTTGAGCCTCAGAAATGCAACACAAAATGACATCTAAGATGTCTAAGTCTTGATTCAATCCATCAAAAATAGAACTAAAATTATCAGAAAAAAACCTCATAGCCTCCTTATTAATTTGGGTAGCATCATCCAGAATTACACCATTACAATCCTTAATGGAAAAAATATTATTATGAGATCTACGCACCTTCATAGAATTATGAAAGAATTTAGTGTTTTTGTCACCTTCTTTCAACCAAGTTTCATGGGATTTTTGTCTCCAATAAATTTCTTCTCGTGCAAGAGCTTCAAAATACTCCTTATTTAGCCTTTTTTTTTCCAGAACATAGTCTTCTTCTCTCATCCCTTGCTCAATCACCTTAAAGTGCAAAACATTCAAATCCTCCTCTGGAGTCTAAGCTTTTCAACAAAAATATTTTTGAAAGATTCTTGGTTCCAAGTTTTAAGTTGCTCTTTGAGGAATTGAAGATTTTTGAAGAAAAGAAAAGCTTTGTTTCGTGTTCGCCTTGGGGCATTCTTCCACCACTCAACCACCAAGTCCTTAAAACCTTAAACCCAGAACCACATCAATTCAAATTTAAAAGGGCAACGTTCCAGGGTGAACTCCTCTTGAATTCTCAAACCTATGGGGTAGTGGTCTGAACTAGTAATAGGGAGAATATCCACTTCACAAGTCCACTTTTTCTCCGTGGGTATGTGTAGGATCATCATGGAAAAAATAGGCCCTTAAGTGGCAAAAAATTCAGAAAAATTAGAGTTAGGCCACTTGACGTAAAAATTTGAATAAGTTATATATATTATTTCAAAAATGTGTAAGAATAGAATTTGTAGCAAATTGAATGTAGTTTTTAAACTACTAGGTTTATTTTAAAAAAAAAATCTATTTGGTGAAAATTTGAAATTTCAATGCAATAGTACTTAAATTTCTGAAAAAATAAGAAGTAGGTGTCTATCGACCACCCTAACCACAATAAAATGACAACATTTTTAATAATATTTTAGATATAAGTAGAGGACTCATGTCCCGATGTGATGCATATATTTTTTGTAATTTTTTCCAAGTAAATAATTAATTATGAATTTTAATTACAATTTAAAAAAAAAATCATATGTCTAACCACCTTAACTTGTTCAAAACTTCATGAAATTCATTTCTTTTTTTTAATCCTATAGTATGCGAAGCATAAGAATGTGACACATTTTTAGATTCAAAAAATGTACTACCATTTGAAAGCTATATATGTTTTCAATTAGCCTATCAATTAGGGCGTTAGTTGTAATTCAAATAGAAAATAAATAATAATTATTTATTAAATTCAAAGTAAAGCATAATTTATATTGGTGGAAAGCTGAGAATCTCCTTTAAAACCCTTTTCGTTTCATCAATTTTGGGTTAAAAAAGTCGTCAACCACATACCCTACAAAAACCCATCATATTGCCACTTTTTGGCCCATCATGATCCTGCACATACCCCCGCCCAATTTCCTGCTAGAAAAAACTTGTCTAATTTTTCTACAATATTTAGAAATCCACCTCTCTGGTTTGTCTAGGTAAACTCTCCATTCTTGAAGGGAAATTCGATGAGACCATTATTCACCACAAAATCACAAAAATCATGTTGGCTTTGACCAGGCCAACACACACCCCAAAATTTATCTGTGGTCTCATTATCACATTAAAATCCCCACCCAAAAGGAACATCCTTCCCTCTTCCTCGCTTAGAATTCATGATAGAACTTTCCACAACAAATTTTTATGTGCTGAGTTGTTTGGACCATAGATATTGAGAATCAAAAAACTTGTTTGAAGCTGCTTTGACTCCACTCTTAGCCATTTCCAACATCTATCGTATCTAATAACTTGCACATCCACAACTGAATCATTCCAAAGGACTCCCAAACCACCAGAGGCACCAAAAGCCCCAGATAAAAAAGCATTACCAACAACTGAAACATCTTGAAAAGGAATCAAAATCTAGTTCCTTAATTTTTGTTTCTTGTAACAACACCAAGGTCAGTCTCGTTTGATCAAAACATCTTTTGATCAAATGAATCTTATCAGGGGAATTGCAGCCCCTGACATTCGATGATAGGATTTTCATGGCTACCAAGAAAAGGCATAGCCTTTTCCTGATCTCAATTTGCTTTGTCTAGTTACATTACTAGTCATTTCAAGGTGCATCCTATTAGTTTTAGGATCCCACTTCTTCTTTTCACCAATCTTAGCCTTATTGATTAAAGTTGTACATTGGTCAATGGTTCTTTTCTCTACAATACCAACATTATCATGTAATCCAACGACATCTTCACCCCCGGTTCTTCATCTGAATTTTAATCTGAGTCTGTTTCCACCATATTGTCACCACTATCTCTAACCCCTTCAAAGGCATTGTATAAGTTTATAATGGGAGATATAGGAATATCCTTGAAAAATGGTTCTTCATTCTCCACCACTCTATCTTCCTCATGAGGCATGTTACCTGCATCTTTCTCTTGCATGTTGTTTAGAGAAGAGTCTTGTTCCCATTCTTCACCAGCTTTTTCAGCTCTAAAGTGCAAAAACCTATCATCCCTTGAGATTTTATTTTTTGATGGTGATTGCGAGTTGCTAACCTATCTATGGATTAAATCCATTTGTTGCCTTAAAGAGTGGGAACTTTGTCCTAGGGAACCTTCTATTTCACTTGAGGGTGAGCCATTCTGCCTCTCTGGAAAAACACTACAACCCCTTGGGATGTCTGAGCCAACTAACTACCAATCTAAGTTGATCCGCTCCTTCACCGTCTCTACATTAAGAGTTAGAAGAGTTTCTTCTCCTTGACTTAAGCTCTAATATGTTCATTTCTGAGATAGAGTCTTAGACCCACTTTCAAAAAGTGAATCTATTTCTTCTTTCTGGGCCCCATCCCAATAGCTGTCAACCCCATTTTTCGACAAGGAGGGTTGATGTTGGTTTATGTTTTGAGATCCCCATTCTTGAGCATTCCAGAGGTCTTCCCACTACACTGCCTCAAATAATTTCACTATTTCCTTAGCTAACGAATTATGATCCAAACCCTTTCCCTTTTTCGAAGGTGGGCATTGACCATTTGAATGCTCCTTCACAACACAATTCAAAGAAGTAAACATTGCATCCTCCACCTCAAGTCTTTGTCACCAAAATCCTTCCCCTGTCTTTAGTTCTAACATTTTAGGTAGAGGGTGAATTTCCTATCTCATGATGCAAACCCTAGGGAAAATGCTAAATTCAATCTTATCAACAGCTTCTTCCAACTTCACAAAGGTCCCAAATTTATTTCCAATCTTTTAAAAAGTTTCTTGATCCCAATATTCTTGTGGAAGATTTTTCAACCTAATCCACAACGACACTTCCTTGACTATTGTTGCATTGGGATAAAAATTTGGAGCCCAATCCTTAATAAAAAAAACCTATTCCCTCCATCACAAAAGGACCACTATTTAGGATCCACTCTTTATCCTGAGTAGTTTGGCATGTCACTAGATAAAAACCATTTTTTAGGGTTTTGAGACCACAATCTTTGCCCCAATGTTTATCACACCATGCCTTAATCTTTGAAAAAGTTGTCCATTTCCCACCCCATTTCAAAAAGAAAGCCTGAGCCTTAAGGAGGCTAACCGAGTCACTCCATTCTCTATTTTCCAGAAGAAAAGAGGTCATAGTTGCATAGGAAATACTAGGCATTACCTTGCTTGGACCCACCTTCTCAGCTTGTTGTTTCGGGTGCTAGAACTTTCCTTCCAGCTACCAGAATTCCACCTTATCAACTATATACAACATCCAGAAATGATCTTTTTGCGGCTGAGGTCTAGGTCTTTGTCTGCCTGCTTCCAAATCTCCAAACCGATGTGGCTGATTAGTTGGAACCTACCATGCCCGATTTGAGTCCATCCTTCTGGGGTTTTGGTTGTTGTGACCTCTTCTGTTATTGAAGGGCCACCTCACCTGCACACCTTCATCATACTATAAACCCTTATGCCTTTGAAACCCCTGCCTGTGTCACCACTCTGCCATTTTTTTAATCTATGGTGAATCACTATTTTAATAGAAATAACCCATCTCAACTAGCAAAGGTTGTTGGTTCAATGACTGATGTCAAAATTGTAGCCACAAACCCTATTCCAAACATTATTAATTAATTATAATTTTTTATTATTTATTTTGTGTTTTCTTTAAGAAAAATAAAAATAAAACAATTAAAAAAAGAGTAAATTATATATGTGGATTAGATTTGATATGGAGGGTGTTCTAGTTTCATCCTCTCTAAATGAAGGTTGAGAGAATAACAAGTAAGTTTTAAAATAGGAAGATTATATATAGATTGGTGCATTGGCCCTTACGAAGGAATGGTTTTAGGACAATTATGTTACATTTTGGGAGAAAAAAGGAGATCGAGAAAACTTGTAGCTGAAGAAAAATATTTTTAGAGAATTTTTTGTATGTATGGTTGCTTAATTGTATTGAAGTAAATTATTGTTCTATAATTGGGATGGAACGAAAAAAAATATTCTAAAACTCACTATTAAAAATACAAAAGAATAAGTTTCACTATTCCTTCATTTTCAAAATTAGGTAATTATTATTGATCATGGCTTGGATTTCATAAAATACTAGCAATTTAAATTTTTTATATATCAAAATACAATTTGGATGCTACAAATCAAGACGTAATTTAAAGGAATATTTATTCTATAATTTCTATATGTATGTGATTTTTCATCTAGATAAGCCCTTGTAGGTCAATATTGGCAAATTTTCATTAAACTTTACTTTGTGTTTAAAAAAAGGATGATTCTTACTCTTGTTGAAAATCATATTATATGGTTCTTTTTTATCTTAGGTTTATATGTGTTGTAGCTAAATATGGCTCGCAAACTTGTAATATTTCATAAATGGAGTATTTTGTTAATGTGTTTATGGTTCTTTTCTCTTATGATTGTTTATCATATAGTTGCATTCTTAGGCTTTCAATCCTATTTGAATTTTAAAAAAATATTCTAGTTGATATTTCATTTTTTTCCTAAGATCCATTTGATAGGATGGTTGTCTTAGCATACATAGGAATTGAGGTTTGGTGAAGGCATAGAGTGGCCTCTCATCCTCATTAGTATACAACAAGTGGGTATAGATAAGGGAGTGTAATTAAATCAAATAAATAAATGGGGTATCACATTTACAATTAATTAAGATGAACCACAATATCTAAAACCAATCCTTAGTGTTTTCAAGCAAGATATTATGAAGAACATCACCTCATATGTAATAGGTTGATGAAGATGTTGTTGAGATAACCTATTGTGAATAGGTGCATCTTTTTAACTTCAATCTTTTAATCAATAAGATGACACACCATTGGCCATGACTTGTTCCTCTTCCTCATGTTAACCAAATCAATTCATATCCAATGTGTGTTATGTAAAAAAATAAACAAGTGTGTTTGTCGTAAGATTTTAAATAGTAGTACATATTGTATGTTGTGGGTATATTTATTGCTACTCATTCTACTACCACGTAGTCTAGAAGGGTGAAACTTATGGATCCACATTATTAGAAAGGTAGACATTTTTTTAATTGGTCATAGCTAGAATTCATGGAGACATATATCAAGAATTTTGATGGATTCTAAGTTAATTATCCTTCGCCTTTCTTTTTATTTTTTAACTAATAAATCATGTAATTAACTTTATATGTTGTAAAGTGGGTTATATCATGTAAACTAAAAACATGTAAGTGTAATTATTTTTATTTCTCTATGATTGGCTCAATCCATTTTTTTATCATTGAAATATGCCAAGATAAATATTTACCTATTGGTTGAAACATTCATTGTTCACTTGTTTAGAATTGCACTACCATTAGATTAAACTAGAAAGTGTAATTGTTGAATAATTATATATTAAAGTTTTCTATTGTATACTAATTCTTTGGATATGCTTAAATGTATAATTAATTTAATATATTTTATGATTAAATTGAAAATAACATAGGGCTCAACTAGTTCAAGATACCCTTTGATGACATAATTGGTATTGGCAGTATATCCTATGCTGCCATGTTCTTTCCTTGGTGAATAGAAACACATGAATGGTTGTGCTAAGCTAGCTTCAATGTATCCATCTAATTTGTGTAGTTCAGCTATGAGAGTGTAGTGAATGGAGTGGGAAAATCCTCTCCCTATCTCAATATCGAGCAAAGGGATGGGATTTAGACATATTTGTGTCTAGATAGGAGGTGATTGTCAACATACCATGGATTGTGGTAATATTATAAAGAATTTTTGCTATGAATTATTGTTAATCAATTCTATTTATTGAAAGGGGATTATCACTTTATTAGTAATTATTTTATTGATTGCAAATGTATTTTAGTTACTACAATTATTACAAAATAACAATAAATTGTATATTACAAATACTTTACTTGTTATGAGTAAATTGTTACTTAAATTTGTTTGTATCTTATAAAACATACTTGTCAAAAGAAAGACTACAACCATACATCTTGGAAATCCTAACCAAAGCGCACTTAAAAAAACAACAAATAAATATTATATATATAAGTGATGTTTAAAAGATGTTTATAGTAAATACTAGTGTAATAAACTCTAAGCATGTGATTTTGTTTATGAGTTTTAATTAAGTATTTCAAGAGTAGGACTCACATTTATAATCAGCCTCTATCTCAACTTGATGTAATTTTGACATCAATAGTTGTAACCCATTAATTCGTTTTTATTGCTTACGATTGCATCCTTAGTATTTTTGACGTCTCAAATGAATATAATTCAACTACAACCTATCACATGAATACAGTTGACGCATATAACAAGGTTTCATCATTATTAATAATGACTGAAACATCTGCCATTATTGTAATAAAAGAAGCTTCACAATTTTGATGGTTCTGGAAAGAACAAATGATCTAGGCGTTTTTATTGCAGGTGTAGAACAAACATAAAACTTGCAGAGCAGTCATAACAAGCAACACAGTGGCCGCGACAGCAGATATTAAAACCCATGGTTTTGAGCAATATGTGTCTAGAAATTCACTCCACAGGATTTTCCAGGTTCTTGTTGAGTAGTAAGTCTTGAGACTGCTTCTCGCATCGTTAACAGGTTTGAAGTATGGTTTCCATGTAGAGCTGCTCAAGCTTCTCACAATCTCCACCATCCTATCATCGCCCCCGACCCAGTTGACAAGGATTCCGTTTCTTCTCAACACCTCTGCATCCTCGTAGCCTTGAGTCAGCTCCTCCAACAGACGAGCAAAACTAGTAACGGCATTTTCTTCACTCTCTGATGAACTCAACTCAAAGGCTATTAAGTTTCTAATGATTGTCTGTGTCATAATACCAATCTTCAAAACAGGAAGATACAAAGTAGACTGAGCTTTGTCAAACCTTATCTGTTCAATGCCTCCCTCGTAATGCCTGAATTTTACTCCGGCTTTGCTTAATTTTAAAGCAGAGGGAAGCACATTCGATCCAAACAGGCGACTGGGATCCTGTGCCTTTTTATCACCCTTCTTACTATTTCTATTTCTATTTCTATTTCTATCTCTGAGACGTAGACTCTGCTTTTTAAGCCATGTAAAAGGAGACCAGCCATTAGTAGGGCGTTGGCCAACGCTCTTACGAGACTTGTTATAAATTGTTGCGTGGATGCAATGCAGGAGATGAAGTTTGCTAACTAAATCTGAATCTTCATTGGGCTGAATCCACAATGGGGAATAATAAGAACATATTTGAGCAACAAAAGCCTGAAAACTTTGATTTGGATCACCAATAAATTCATAGAGTGACTTTAAGGCCAAAAGTGGGATTTGATTTTCAAATTTGATGACATCTTTAATGACATCTAAATACAGACCTTTACCTGACCTGAGACCCTGGAATGGGCTGCCACCATCCGAATGAGATTGTTTTTTATAAGGTAGGCCATTTTTATTCTGTTGACGATTGGCTACATGGTGTGCGAGGAAAACGAGGAGGAAGGAAGCATCCCTAAACATCATCATGGCGAAGGTCTCCTCGTTCAGATTTTGGAGGAATTGGGCATCCCCATAGCAGTCCCTACAGCCATGAACCACCCTTCCAAAAATGTTGTCCTCCTGCAAATCTGAAAGGCTACGGCCTTCTCGAACCATTTGAAGTGGAGTGAAGAAATGAGGAGGAAGCTTATTCATGACTGTCCGTGCAATGATTTTAGATTTCTCAGATTCCATTTCAGCAAGATGAGTTTTGAGGAAGTGATAAGGCCCCATTGATATAACCTGAGGAGTGTACATCACATCATTTCCTTTCAGTGTTTTTGGCACCATGAAAATGCTCGCACGCCTTCTATCTCCTTCCACTTCTGGAACGTATGAATTTTCTCGATTTTCTTCCAACCATTGAACAATGTGAGTATTTTCAGTGTCCATGATCTTTCCAGCTTAGATCTGCTAGAACTTGACCAGGATGGAGTAACGTCAAGCTTCTCCCTTCTTTATAAAAATCTTAACCTCTTTAAGTTTCCTTGAGCATAGATGCCAAATCCTTTATTAAAGTAAAGGACTCCAACCTGTTCCCTATAGTTTTCCGGTAACCAAATTACCGTGGTCTGACGGTGTACATGCACTCCAAGATATGTGAACGAGTCTGTACTTTACACGTACAGTTATTCGAGCCACTTTAGATACGACATGCCGAGTGAATTAATGGGAGGATGCAATCATATCTTTTCACTTTGCTCATATCGTTCATTTATTCTTTATCACCTGTCACCTTTCAAATGAAAAAGCTAATTAAAGAAGGGACGTCGTTCTTTATGTAATTTGCTCGTTTCCATATTCTCTCTGTCTCTTCATCTTCGTACACTTCCTTCATTCTTATCCTCCTTCGCTTTGTAAAGGAAGAAGTTACATAAAAAGAGATACCATTAATAATTAAATAGTTTTGTCGAAGTTCTGAATAATTAATTACAGTATTTTATTTATTCTTTTAGTTTATTTTAATATGATTATTCTTAATGTGATGCTTTATATATGTGATATATTTTAATATAAGAGTTGGCAAATAATTTTAATTTAACATATTCAAGTTATTAAATTACTATTTTAGTTTAGTTGTGTATGTACAGAAATGAATTCATAACTTTCAAAATTCAAATTTGCATTCAGTCCTCCCTCGAGATGATATTTATGAGCCAAATTGAGTGCATTGTTAACTTGTGATGTAGGGGCTTGTGGGTGCATGGGCAATTTGATGTAGTTATTCATGGAGGATCTAATGAAAGATTGCCCAACCATATAACAAATTGAAATGACACACAATGGAACTCCAATGAAATGATTAAAAATATATGATCCTTATCAATTTATAGCCACAAAACAATTAAAGTCTACCACAATGGGCTTTCATCATGCTAATACTTAACTATTTCATTGTAAATTACATAATTCAAATATATTACAATACAATCCAATGTGAAGCTTCAAAATGGAATTGTATACTCTCTATCATCTTCCCTCTTAAATGAACTACTTTTCAATATAGCATCTTCAAGTCTTAGGAATGATACCAGTCAACCATAAAAATGTGCAAAGCTCAATGTCTTAAGAAAGATATAGAAAAACCTTTTACAATGAAATTGGTGAAGATGGATAAATGAAACTCAATGTAGTTCATACCAAAATCTCTTCTAGGTCAAATAAACTTGAAAACATGTTCCTTTATAACCATAAACTTTGGAGAGTTATCACAAACCTCAAATAGTGAAGTTGACTAGTAATCTTATTATGCTAGTAGTGAGTCTAGAAGTGAATTTTACCTTTGTAGTGAGTCTCACAGTGAATTTTACCTTTGTGGAGATTCAAATATCCAATAAATTAAATTCAACATTTTGAGCTCTTATAAACATATATTTCCAACCATAAGGTGAGATCAACATGTGTTGCGAAATATGGTAGAATTCGTGATGAATTGAGTAATGAATAGAAAAGAGAAAAAACTACAAAAACAGAAGGAAAATAAAAAGAAAATAGTTTTGGGTGACACAAGATTTCTCTTAAACCTCACGACGCTCCTACATCAAACAATTATGATTATTTGAAAAGTGATTCCTTCACTTTCCAATAACAAGAAAAAAACTTAGATGGTCTACCTCAACCTTATAAATTGAAGGTGAATCTTCTTCAAGCATATATTTAAACTTCACCAAATTATCCTTTGTGGTCTTGAGAAATATGTACAATGTTAAACACCAATGATATGTATAAACCTTCAAGGAACTCTTCATATATATTTCTTGAATCAAACATTTTCACAATTTTGTAAGGACCATTTTTTTTTTAATTATCTTCAACATATTGTATATTCCAATTAGAAATACCTCTATTTTAAGGTTTACCATCAATTCTTCTCCAACTAAAAACTCCTTATGTCTTCTTTTCTAATAAACTTTCTTCTTATATCTATCATTCATTTTTTCCAACTAACCTCTTACTCTCACATACACTCCCTTTATATGTTCTACAGATTTTCCTACATGTGCACTCCTCTTCTCTTCATTGTTGAGATCTCTCAACTCTAAAAATCCATTGGATTACTACCATATGCAACTATGCATGATTTCTTCCTTTTTTCTCTAGTTTACTAAATTATTATATCCAAACTCTACTTGTAGTAAAACCATGACCTAATTTCTTATCTTCTCTCCAACAAAGCATCTCAATAAATTACCTAAACTCTTATTTACCACTTCTATTTTCTTATCAGTATATGGGTGATATGTTGACCTAAATTTCAATTTTTTCTTTGTCTTCTTCCACAAGGTCCTCTAAAACTACTCAACAAAATTTGTGCCTTTATCTAAATTAATATTCCTTGGACAACCATGTAACCAAGTTCAAATTATTTGAAATATAAATAATCTATGTAAAGTGCATCATTATTTTTCTTACGTGTAATGAAATACACTATCTTACAAAATCTATCCACTACTACAAATATTGAATCATGCCCTCTTTGTGTACTTAAAAATCCAAATACAAAATCTATACTTCTATCTTTCCACGATTTTCCTAAGATTGCTAGTGGTTGATACAAATTAATATTTTAAGTCTTTTCTTTAAAACTTGATAAATTTTACAAGATTGAATTTTTTTGTCTTATCCTATATATTTGTGGCTAAAAATAGTTCTCTCATTAATTCAACTATCTTATCTATTCTAAAATGTCTTTCTAAACCATTAGTATTTTTCTCTATGACTAAATTATCCTTCATTGAGATTATATGAATGCACAAATAATTTGAACATATAATTTTGGATAAAATACTCAAGTCCAACTTAATATTGTCTACACTTACTAGTTCCATAAATTCTTTCCATGCTTTTGAAAAGTCTAGATCAATTCCATACAAGTGTTTCTACTCTTCAAATCTAACTACCTCTACTCTCATCTCTATTAGCATTTTTTCTCTTAATCAACACACTTGTAACCTAATTTGAAATTCTAACCCCAAGCTTTAAAAAAGTATAACATTGCATGGATTATACCCATCTCATATTCCCATATGTATCTAATTCAACAAAACTTAGTTTTTTAAATAATAAATTGTTTTATGATCAATGTATAACACAAATTCCTTTGTTGTGTTTGTTGCTCTCTCTTGATGTGGAATTTGGTGCTAGTCCTTTCCTTTATTGGGTTAAAAGGGTTCCTTGCATGGAGGCCTTTTTTGGTTGCTAGGGAGCTCATTTTGGACATGTCATTTATTCCTAAGCACCTATTTGCTTCTTTGGTTTGTCTTTGAAGTGGGTTTCTACTCTGAAGTTGCTTGTTGGCTCCATTAGGGTCAATTTGGGCTTTTGGGGCTCCCCTGGTGCTAGGGACATTTCCATCTTGGTGTGGTCACTGGTTTATTCCTCTTCTAGTGTCCTATGTTTAGTTTCTTGCCTTGGCTTGTTATGGCTTTCTTCTATGCAGAAGGAGGTCTCTTTTGGAGTCTCTTCTACCTACTCATAGTGTTTCTTTTTTCCCTCTAGTCTACGCCCACATTTTTGGTTCTTGCACTATTTGGGGTTGGGTTTGGCCTCTTTGGGGTTGAAGTTATTTGTGCAGCCTAGGGTGGCCCTTGCTACTTATGTGTGGAGCTTCTTGTTGATTCTTTTTAGGCTGAATGTTTTTCCTATAGACTAGATGTGGGTGCCTTCTGTGTGAAGGGTTTCTCTACTAATGTGGTTTGTTTTGAAGAGGCCATATTCTTTTAGCTTCTTATGTTTGAGGGTGATAGCATCTTTAGCATTGTTGGCTTCTGGTGACGTTCTTCTCTTCCTTTTGGAGATTTCTTGATTTTTCTTCTATTCTAGGTGTTTAACCCTAGGTGGTCTTTAAAGACTATGACTAGTATTGGGGTGTGTTTTGTTTAGGGAAGAGTTTGCTTCCCCTTTGATTTTACTAATTCTCTCTCTCCTTCATGGAGCTATTTTGAATCCCTTATGTATGTTGAAGATTTTAAATTTAATGGGTTTGTGTTATTGTTTTTTACAGATAGTATTCTATTGGTGGTGGCTTTGGAAGGACACTTATGACCCCTTGAAAGAAGATGTGTTGTCTAGCTCTTTTGGGAGTGGTGTTTCTATTAGGTTGAACCAATTTTGCAACTACTTTTGTGTTGTTTTTGGTGTGGACTACTCAGTTGTTGTTGAATGACCTTATATTTTTGGAGCTAATGGGAGCCTATGCTACTCTAGTTTTGGATTTGAAGTTGGTGGATGGGTTGTGCATAAAGGGTTCTCTACTATCCCAATTGAACTTGTTGTATGAGGAATCCTTTTCTACCTTCTTTTCTAGAATGCTTACCCCTATTGTGGTGGAGATGCTGGTTGGTTTGCTAATGGTCTTCAAGGGTGTAGTGGATTCCCTAAATTTTCATGCACTTTTTTATGGTTGGGTTTCTTTCAATGTCCATTAGGAAGGCCCAAGTGCTTCTATTGTCCATGGTTGCTAAGTTTACTCTCTTTGCATGAGTGTTTTCTATCCTTTTGGCTATGTAGATTGTGTCTCCTTTTGAGGTGGAGATGGGTTCTATGGCTATAGTGGGTTGCTCATGCTTCTTTAGTAGGTCTTCTCCCTTGTAGCTCCCTTTGAGGTGGAGGTCGCTCCTATTGAGGTAAAGTCTAGGTATGTTGGAGAGTCTTAGCTAAATTATGGAAAGGGTATTCTTAATACTTCTCCTATAGAGGTGGAGAGGTAAGCTAAATGATGGGATTCCTTTGTTCCTTATATTTTACTATTATTTGTGGCTCAAAAATTGGTTTGTTTAGTGATAGGTTTGTTATGGGTTGGCTATCTCAAGGAGTGTTGATAGGATCAACTTTTTCGAAGCGTGTTTATGATTTTCTAGGTTTGGTGGTCTAGGTTTTAGGTCCCATCAAAACCTGCTTGTAAGGGTTTTAGGTCTCTATTGCAGCAAGTGTAGTCTATTCTTCTTTTTGGGTGGCTCTTGTTGATGGGTTGTTGATTCTTGTTGCAGCTTTGTGGGTGGCTTCTAGGCCTAGTTTTGGTTTGTACTGCTAGTTGGGAGGCTTGTTTTATATTTGTTGTCTTTCTTTGGTTTGATCTATTGGTTGTGAGGCTTGTTTCTTGTTTTTGTATGGGATCAGGGCCCTAAACCCTACTTTTTTAATCAAAATAACTAATTCCTTTAGAAGTAATTAATTGTAATGTTACGAATTTGCACCCTTGGAAAATTCCCCATTTATTTTACCTTTAATTTAGAAACTATAAGTCAAATGATGCAAACTTTCCACCGTCAAATTATTCCTTATGCATTTATCTTTTTGCAATAGTAGAGGAATTTTTATTGGGGACGCACGTGTGCTATGTAGACATCTATGCACCACACTTATGTCTTGGTAGGATTCCTACCTCTAGAATATGTAGAACTACTACATCTTCAGTTGGCTATGAAGGTAACATCTTCTGTCCTCCCTTCACTGATGAAAATTAGCCTATTACCTTCATTTGAAAATTCAAACTCCTTTCTTCACTCTTGCATGCAATTCTCTCATTCTCTCATTCATTCTTGTAACTTATTTATCATTCTCTCATTCTCTCAAGCTCACTCTTGCTCTCTTCTTGGTGATTCTTTCTCTATACTTGGCTTCTACAATGTTCTTTTTTGTAGCTCCACCATCTTTGCAAGTTGATGAAGCTTCATTATCTCAATGTGGTGTCATCTCTTTCCCTCATCCTTGAGTTCTAGTAGGAGGAAACTTGATATTGCTTGGTAAGTGCACCAAGATGGTTCCCAAAAAGGGGGCTTAAGTGGCCACTTTTTTTCTGAAATCAGGAAATACTGACCTTGGATATGAAATTGAGGATAGTTACACTCAAAATTTTGAGATGGAACAAAAACAAGGATCGAAGTGCTCTGAGTCTACTTTCTAAACTAATTTATTTTGAAAATGGTTGAGATTAAGGGGTTCAAAAGAGGGACGTACACAAATTGGTGCTATTTTTGTCAGAAAACATAACATAGCAACTCTTGTACGACCTGAGCACGGTGAACTTTTTTGTAGTATTTTAAAAATCGCTACAATCAAAAGTTAGCTAACAGTATCTAGTTGATGCACAATTTTTCTGATAATTTTTTAATGAATATTTGATTTTTTACTAATTTTCTAAGTGGGCACTTCCTGAAAAGCAAAATTTTGGCCGTGCTCCCCCTAAAAATTTTTTAAGGTAATTAATTTTTTTTATTATTTTTAAATTTTAGAATAGAGTCTAGTTTCTAAAAATGTAATTTATTTGAAATTTCAATGAACGGTTAATTTATAACAAAAAAAAAAACAAACACTGCTTTTGGCGAAAAAGAGACATACAAAAAAAAGAAATTATGGATGAAAGGCTTAACATTGTTAAAAAGTGAAAAAAATTACATCGTTGGATAGCTAAGAGAGAACCTAACATTACCTATGTGTTTTCTTTTGTCAATATTGAACCAGATGCAATCCTGATGGTGAGCACGAACCCGATTATGTGAAAAAATTGTAGAATTTGCAAAAACACACCTCTGGTCATTGGGAATGCCCTCCAACCTTTGGGTTGGTATTCCAAGGCAACTACCAATGCTAAGGCTCAGGGATTCCCAAAGAAAAATATAACGCGCTCGCGTTATAATGCAAGCGCATTATTTCCTAGTTTTGACATTTTGCTTATCTGGGATACATGCCAAGCAAGACATAACGCGCTTGCATTATGTCTTCATTAATGTTATGTCTTCGTTAATGTTAATGTATGTATATATCCTTGTATGTATGTATGCCTATATGTATTAGTGCATGTATATTGTATGGATGTAGGATTTTATGTACATATGTATTATGCTTGTATGTATTTATGTATGTCTTTATAGGGAGGGAGAATTTTAAGAGAGAGAGAGAGTTGTCTAGGTAGGGTGGGATGGGGAAAGGGGGTGGAAGTGAGTTTAAAAGAGAGGGAGTGGTAGAAAAGGGG
>VDFB02281492.1:1059607421-1059712548 GCA_007258455.2 Sequoia sempervirens
CCACCCCCTCTCCCTCTCAACGCTCTCCTTCCTACCCCCTCTCCCTCTCTCTCTCTCTCAACCCTCTCCCTCCTATGTTGGAAAAATATGTCTCAATCCCACAGGCTGAAACCTCTATTGGAGCCATGTTGGTGTGACATATTCTATGTTTGGCTGATGAGCAGATTTGTAACCTTATGTTTTGTACAGGTCACTGTGACATTGTAGAAGTCTTGCCGAATAGTTACACATTGGAGTCTTTGGTGTGACATGTTGTGTTCGGTATGTTCTCTTACCGCATGGAGATCTCTGGCCGACAGTCCATACATATCGTTTATTGGTGAGACCCTTTGCCGAAAGGCTTAGTTCGGGGAGAAGCCTTAGTGATGAAGAAAGGTCTCACCGATGGGGGAAATCTTGGAGTCTTCGCGGTGACACAATGACTTCGGTATGAAGTCTCAGCGGCCGATGGAGAGTCTTGCCAATGATGAGGGGTCTTCAGTATAACTCTTGGCGAACGGTGGTCTCAGGGTAACTTGGAGAACTCGGTAAGAACTCTCAGCGAAGAGTGGTATGTCTCGCCGATAGCATTTGCTTGGTGTCCTCGGAGTAACATGTGATGGCTCGGTAAGAAGTCTTACCGATGTGTGAAGTCTTTCTGACCGTTCGGTGCTCGATGTAACTAAAGGGGTCTCGGTGTGAAGTCTCAGTGATGAACGGAAGTCTTGCCGACTGCTGATCACTTCGAAGAAAATATTTGAACCTTGGTATGATCTCTAGGCAAAAGACGATAGTCTCGCCGATGTAAGTTCTATTATCTATGTGACTTTTGAACCTCGGTATGAATTCCTAGCAAAAGCGATGAGTCTCGCTGACTGGTGGATGCACATGGATTAACATGAAGGCTCGGCATGAGGTCCTGGCGAGAGTGATAGTCTTGCCGAAGGGAAAACTGAAGTCAATGCAACGAGTGAACTCGATATAACCTCTTGTCGATTGTAAGAGCTCTTGGCGATATCGAATGCTGACTGTGTTGGCATTGGGGAGACACAGATAGTTTGACCATTTGATCATCCTATGTGGAGCCTTGTGGACCAATCAGAGAAGTTGAATGGGAACCATTGGAAGACAGTTGGTTGTGGAAGTTCTGAGAGGAAGCTCGACAGACAAGGGCAACATGGTTATCATAACACAAGTGCATTATTAACTAGTACAGATATGTTCATTTAGGATTAAATAATGCACTCGCGTTATCACTAAAAATGGTAAAAAATCACAATATACCCATGATGTCGGCCCACATTTTGCATATTCTCCTGGTTTTGCGTGTGCTTTGACAAAAAGTAGCTTTTTTATTTTAAAATCACATAACGTGCTCACGTTATAACGCGAGCGCGTTATGTCTTTCCAAATTTTTTTCCCATTTGGCCACAAAAGTGCGACCAACTTCATGCACCTTCCCTACTCTTGTTATTTTATTTGCATCATTGTGTCTTATAGAGTAACATTCAGGTTGCCATTACACTCTATTAGATAGTGTACTTTCTTAAACATAGAAAAATAAGGTAGGGTTTCCCAAAATGGAAAAGTGGACCCAAAGAGAGAAAAGGGGTCCTACTTCTCTAATTTCATTAGGAAATGAGATCCACACAATAAAATGATTATCAACCCTTAGGTGAATCAAGTCAAAGTAGGAATATTCAAATTTACTTATGACTGAAGGATAGGGGTCAAGGTCAAACAACACTTTGGAGAGAAAAACTAAAAAATAGTAAATCAACTCTGAAATGCAGTCTATCACTTGGATCTAGTAGATTAAGCATAAAAATGAGAGAAACATCAAACTTTCTGGAAGATCTAGGAAAGATTAATGTTGTGCGCCTATCATAAAATGGTGTTTCTGTAAGTCTACCTAGGACTCATTCACCCATGGGTGAATGGGTCCAGGTATCCTTTTCTAGAAAATTCTGAACTTGAGATCTGAGTTTGAAACCTACACTTCTTCCCTATAACTCTGAATCTTCACTCTGAAATCCGGATATGTGAAAAATATGCAAAAAAAAATTGTTGTTTGATGACGGATGGGGGTTTTTCTCGGTCAAACCCCAAATTTGGTGATTAAACCTTGATGAAAAATATAGATCTGAAACATAAAATGTGTGTGCAATCCCTAACCTTAAGTGTATCTAAGATTGAAAAATCTCAAAATTCAAAGGAACCCTATTCAAGTGTGTTAGAACAAGATCCCTAAATGAACATGAACAATGATGAAGACCTACTTTGGGAGATCTCAAATCACCCTAATAAGTCTCAAAATTGAATATACCTTCCTTTAGGCAAAAAGTAGAATGATAATAGAAGAAAAACCACTTAGGAAACAAGTCATTAGGCTTGGTTGAATTTCTTAGTGCATCTCCAAAAACCTACAATCCATCATGATCCTCCATATGCATCTATCATCACTCTTTGACAATGCTTGATCTTGTTGACAAAATGAGCTTGAAGACTTGCAAAAACAACTAAAATGTTGCTCCAAGATTTCAATTTTGAATGCTCAATTAAATTCTCCTTGCTCTTGAATGTGAACACTTGTGATCATCTCATGTGAGTTTCTCTTCCTTGCTAGTGTAAAATGAATATGAAACTTAGTT
The DNA here is from genome assembly GCA_007258455.2 of Sequoia sempervirens. Taxonomy (NCBI): domain Eukaryota; kingdom Viridiplantae; phylum Streptophyta; class Pinopsida; order Cupressales; family Cupressaceae; genus Sequoia; species Sequoia sempervirens. Next base: position 1,059,610,052 of record VDFB02281492.1, read on the forward strand.
TTATAGGCTTCCTTTCTAATTTTCCATTTATTAATTCCTAAAAGCTAAAACTTGAAATTTCAATTTGAAATTGAAAGACCATGGAAAATTGTGTGTTTTTCTAGGGTTTAGGACCTAGAATTACAATCTTCATTCTCTCTCATTCAAGAACAAACCCTTGAGATCTAAATGAAAAGGAGAAATAGATATTGTAATTTAGAGTTGTCCTAGGGAATGAATATAAACTAATGAGGGGTTCACCACCAAGTTAAGACTAGGAACTTAGATAAATGTAATGTAAGATAGAATGCTTAAACCTGACTTACTAAATGATCTAGAAATGCAAATGAAACAAAACAAAAAACTACAGAATTGAATGTGTGCACCTAGGAATCTGAACATGCCTGGGAGAAGGTCTAAAACACTGGAGTTTCTAACTTTAATATTGAGTGGGACTCATTTTCCAAGCTGGGCGAATCAGTCCAGAATCTAGGTTTTTGTGTGAGAATAGGAATCTGCCAAATGGGTATCTGAATATGTAAAAACCTATTTTTTGACCAAAACTAGGACTCATTCACCAGAAGAAGTGAATCAGTCTAGTTATGGTTTTCTATAACTTTAAGGTCTGAATCTACTCTCCTCAATCTACTAAATCTACTTCTGCAAGTTTCTAGATTTGAATCTTTGTAAATCAACTTGTAGGTGCTCTCCAATGTTTTCCAATGCTTGATGACAACTTTAACAACTTTATGCACTTTGAAAACTTTCTCCAACCTTGCTCTTCAATGTTTCCTCAATCTAATAAACCTACAAATCACACACTAAAGAGGGAAAAAAATGAACTATTTTGTTAGTGGATAGGAGTTTTCCTTAGTCAAACCTCGTCTTGATAATCAAACCTTGAAATAGAATGAAATAGGAATGGAGAATGATGAATGAAAAAAATATGATGTTGTAACTCACCAAATCCTATCAATAAGATGTTGCAAACAAGTGGGTATGTGCAGGATCATGATGGGCCAAAAAGTGGCGATATGATGGGTATGTGTAGGGTATGTGGCTAATGACTTTTTTTTACCTAAAATTGATGAAACTGTACACTTAAAAATGACCTAGGCATGCAAGCTTCATTTTTACCACTTTCGTCCTAGCATATTTATGACATTTAATTATGTCCTTGGTCCACATTCAACTATTGATTAAATAATTCATAATTATTTAATTCATTCATGTCTTTGTATTCTTCATGATTATTAAATAAATAAATTTTATTTATTTATTAAATACGTCATTAATTATCTAAGTCTTCCCTTAATTAAATAAATTTCTAAATTTATTTAATTACCTTTCTTCATATATTTCTTCCTGATTATTAAATAAATAAGTTTTATTTATTTATTTAATATGTCACTAACTGTCATAATTAAATGAATTGATTAATTTATTTAATTAATTAATCTTATCTTCTAAATTAAATAATTAATTTAATTATTTAATTGTCAATTTAATATTCCTCTCATTTTAAATAAATTAAATTATTTAAAATGTCATTTCAATCTTAACTATTAGTCCCTTTTGATAAATAATTTGAAAAAGATTATTTATTATCTCTCAAAATCCATAATTTGAATTATCTTAATTCAAATTGGCATTTAATCTTCCAAAAATCAAGCAATCGGGCAGATTCTTGATTTTCCAAATCTGATCTTCAGTCCAAATCTTATCTTCTTGATTTTTCGAATCTTGCAAATCAGGCAATCTTATCTTCTTGATTTTCGAAGATCTTTATTTCTTTAATTAATTTCCTCATTTATTATCCACCGTCGATCCAATTTTTTTCTGACCGTTCGATTAAAGAATTTTCCATAACCCTAATTAGGGATTCTCAGGTTTGATCTGGATCATTCATTTTAGGTTCTCATCATCAATTAATCTTCTTCGTCCATTCGAAATGGAATTTTCTATAAAATGCCATCTTCTTCTCACTTTTCGATTACACAGACACACGTACATGCTGACATTTTGCATAGGCATTATAGGCATTTACTTTCACATTTAGATTTTCATATGCAATTTCAATATTTTTTATAATCATTTGATCAAGTCATGGTATTGTCTTAGGCATAGGCATTGTCAATCATAGGCTTTTAGACATAGGCATTTAGACTTTCAAGTAAATTCTTCAAGGCTTGTTGTAGGACTTAGGCATTTACAGATTGCTCAAACGAAGAATCTGAGGGCAACATCATCTAGCAAGTAAGAAGGTGCTATGGAGGTAATCATGGGAATTGCGATCTACAGGTATAACCATTTTATTGCTTAATTTCCTTTGTGCTCTATAGAACTTTGGGTTTATTGTCATTAATGATTTTCATTCATTTGATCTAATCTTAAATTCAAAAATAACCCTTAGTTACAGAAACAAAAAATTGTTTTTGAAGGAGATTCTCAGCTTTCCACCAATATAAATTATTCTTTACTTTGAATTTAATAAATAATTATTATTCATTTTCTATTTGAATTACAACTAAGGTCCTGATTGATAGGCTAATTGAAAAACCTCTATAGCTTTCAAATGGTATCACATTTTTTGAATCCAAAACATGTGTCACATTCTATGCTTTGCATACTATAAGATTAAAAACTTCATAAAATTGAATTTTATGAAGTTTTGACCAAGTTAAGGTGGTCAGACATACGAGTTTTTTATATATTTTAAAAGTTGTAATAAAAAATTCATAATTAGTTATTTACTTAGAAAAAAACTAAAAAAAATATGCATCACATCGGGACATGAGTCCTCTACTTATATCTAAAATCTTATAAAAAAATATTATCATTTTATTGTGGTTAGGGTGGTCAAACATACACCTACTTCTTATTTTTTCCCTGAAATTTAAGTACTACTACATTGAAATTTCAAATTTTCACCAAATAGATTTTTTTTTTTTAAATAAACTTAGAAGTTTAGAAACTACATTCAATTTTCTACAGATTCTATTCTTACATATTTTTTAAATAATATAGATAACTTATTCAAATTTTTACGTCAAGTTCCTAACTCTAATTTTTCTGAATTTTTCACCACTTAAGGGCTTGTATTTTCCATGATGATCCTGCACATACCCATGTGTGAGATGGATATAATGGATGTAGATCTTGACTCTTGCTTGAAGGTGATAGATCTTGAATGAAGTGCTAGCTTGAATCATAAAAACCCTACATCACAATTGTTAGCTCAAAAACAAACATGATGCATGAAGTCCTTGACATGATGATTGATGCTTGAATGTTGCTCTAAAACGATTGATAATCTTCACTTAAAGATTATTGAATTCTCTTGTGAATGCTTGAATTCTCTTGTGAACTCAACTTTTCTATAAGGATGCAAATTCAACTTGCTAGGTGTAAAATGAGTGAAAGAAACTTGTACTTATACTCAATTATGCAAGAATTCCTAAAATTACAACACTACAAACTTAAATCAGACCCAAGAGGATAAAATTATACCAAAAATTTAAATTACTTTTAATTTTGTGCCACACGGGACTCATTCGCCCAAGGTGGCGAATGAGTCCCATCAGGCATAGTGTATGGGACCAAATTTTAAAATGCTTAGGAATGTGTGAAACTAGGCCTGGGACCCAAAAATCTAAGTGGGACTTATTCACCCAAGGTGGTGAATGAGTCCTAGATCACTAAATCTAGGGCCATTCAACCTGAAACACCTAAATTATGATTGGGTAATGATTTGTGTCATGATTATCCTTGAACAGATGCATTAAATGGGGCTTATGGATGCAAAATAAGGCCAATTAAAGCATAAAGAAGCCCAATTGTTAATGGAAACCCTAGAAAAGTATGAAAGTGTGTTATGAAATTTTACAACACTCCAAATAAGCATGATTAAGTTACATTTTGGTTAAAAAGAGGTTTATTAGGTGTAGTTAATTAATAAAACCTCAAAAAGTGTGAAATTCTATTACAACACTTCACAACACTTTAGCATGGTACCATTTAAATTCATTCATTCACAAGGGTCCAAGACCCAATGTGAATGTGTCAAACACATTACAACACTCAATCAAGGCATCATTAGGATCAATTTTACAAGAAGGGTCCAAACAAGTGTGAAAATGTCACCGACAACATTTTATGACACTACATTTATCCCCCACTTTAGTAAGAGGATGAACCTACTTCAAACTCACACTAAAGTAGAAAAACACACATCAAGCTCGGGGTTCAGGTGTACCGATACTGGTAAGATGAGATGACAACAATTGAGAGGGGTGATCAAGCCCCAGGATCATAGTCCCATGGAAAACCAACATAGGTGCAAAAGGACACACATGAAAATGATATAAAGAGCATCATAAAGGCACAAGCATGCACTATCAAAGATGAAAACAAAAGTAAAGAAAAATAAAAAGATCAGATCAAGCTTCAATCATTTTTCCATCATGATGTGGATCAAATCTAGGTTGTTTTTCTAAAAAATGCAAGCTCACTATGAGGCAACGAAACTCTAGGCTCTCCATTGGGTGAGGATCCAAAAGAGATGAGACACACACACACACAGTTGGTATGCACTCACACTCACACATGAGTGGCTAAGGGAAATTTATGCCTCGGTCCTCGGTTGGGCTTCCCATCAAAAACCATACCAAAGTTATACCTTCTGATAAATTTAATAAGGTGCCATGCAAAATAATTTTCAAGCTTCATGAGACAAGCAAAACTTTGTATGCTTGGAGCTCATGAACAATGGAATTCAAGCTTCATGAGGAAAGAAAAGCTTTGTATGCACTTGGAACTCATGAACAAACAAGATGGCTCTACAAACATGCAAGATGTATTATGCAAGGTGGCCATATAAATGCAACAATAAGGAACATTCAAAGGAGTCTTGTTTGGTTCATGTGAGGTCTTTAACCTAGGAAACATTATGCCTAATGTCTCTAAGAGAGGACCAATCAAAGAATAGAAAATTCACAACTTATGGGATATAGTGTGTCGCATCAAGCCATTAAGAGGAACATAATATGCTAAGAGAGATCATGCTCTTGAAATAAATCATACCCAATGTCATCCACAAAGAAAAAAAAACGTTGTATAAAGTAAGAAAAATGCACCATGAAGCATGAGAAAGAAAAGTGCAAAAGAATAATGCCAATGTATGCCCCCACTTTAAATAAATTGCTAAACACCATGCTATGAGCAATTACTTTAAAGTAGCAAATGATAACTGCTAATAATAAAGAAGACAAGAGAACTAACTTGGAAAGCCCTATGCCAAGTCATATGTTTCCAAGTAAAGCTACATCATGCACAAGAAAAGAGACAAGGGGTTTCCCCCAAAAAATGAAAATCCAAACACATTTAATGGATCTATGGATTTGGGGTGAGTATGTTCTTGCTACAATGTTATTATAGAGTTTGGAACTATCGTCATTCCCCAAATACTCATAGAACTGGAAGAATGACACAAAGAGAGCGAAAACAAAGAGAAATATTTTGGGTCAACATGGAAGATACATGAATATCTCGACGCCTTGCATAATCCCAAAAAGGAAAACACAAGACAAAGAAAAGATAAAGGAAAAGTACAAAAAAAGCTTTTGGGTCAACATGGAATAGGCATGAATGTCTCGACACCTTACGTCATCCCCAAAACAAAAGCACAAATCAAAGAAAAGATAAAGGAAATGAAAATCCTTTTGGGTCAACATGGAAGAGACAAGAATGTCTCGATGCCTTGTGTCATCCTTAAAAGGAAAACACAAGACAAAAGAAAGGATAAAAGGGAAAAGATAAAATATTTATGATATAGAGAAGAATGAAGGTGAAAATAGAGGAATATCACAAAGAGAGATAGATACATCAAACGAAACATCATGGGGGATCACATCACACCGATGCAATCATACAAAATAAAATGATAAATAAATAATGTAAAAGACTAGTTAGGCACATGCGAGTCAACCTATGAGTAGTTCATATGCATCCCATTCATGTTTATTGTATATAGAAGGTGTACAACTAGCTAGAGGGACAATACCAAGTGTCTAACTAGGGACCTCACCAAGTTCAACACTCTTCTTAGGATAATTTTTGTTTAAGCTCATGGAAGAGGAAGACAATGTATTCAATTCATTATGCACCTCTTCATCAATTGTAGAAACTTCCCCATCATCATCTAAGTTGATCACAATAGGAGTTCGAATGATAATGTCTAAGGAAGGGTTCAACTCTTGTCATGATTGCATTATAGGATCTTTTTGTTTCAGAGAAGAGAGAGGCTTATCATGCATTGCTTTAGTCAGGTTTTGATTTTTTTTTTCTTTGCTTATTTTGTCATTTAACCTATGAGTAAGGGCACAATGTCTATTCCTACTCTCTCTATCACCTTTGTTTCTTTTTAGTTTAGTTTTCAAGTTGTGTTTGTGTAGGAGTTGGTTGGTCAACCATACATTTCTCTTCTTCCCTAAGGGGAGGAATGGAAGGAACCACAGGAGGTTGTTCAACCACTTTCTCTTTGACTTTGTAAACTTGTTTTATTCTAGGAGGTTTGTGATGGGATTGTTTTCATTGTCTCTTGGTATTTTGTAGGAAATAGGTGAAGGTTCTATCTTAGGTTGGTCTTGGTCATTGGGAGTTTCTTTAGGCTTAATCATGGTTTCGTCTAGGATGGTAGGTTTGGACGGAGACATGTTTCAGAGGGATAATTTTGCTATTTTCTTTCCCTCGAACTTTTGATAGGATAGGAAAAAGATGTCTTCTCATGGTTTTATAGGTTCTATAGGCTCAAGCCAAAATAAATCTAAAGAAAATTTTCCTTTGGAGGACAACGGGTTAAAGCCAATCTGATGGACGGTGAAAATTTCATTGTCAAAGGGAAACTTTAAGAATTTATGCACAACTAAAGTGACTACATTCACGAAGCGAAGCCATGGATAGCCTAGCTTCACATGAAATTGGTTTGACTGTGGGATGATAGAGAATGAGATATCTAATTTTTTCGGTCCTATTTACAATGGTAAGGTGATCGATCCTGTCATAGGGAAAGTGAAACCATTATGCATCAAGTGATCCATGCTTTTAGTTTATTGTATATATCTTGATAAAGTTCATGCAGAAGTAAGAATTCATTGGTGATCACATTCTCTCCACAAATGGGAAGTAAGAATTCATCAATTATCACATTATCTCCACAAATGGGATCTATTAGTATCCCATTAGTGGGCTTGTCATAGATTTGGCTAGCTATGCAAATAGGAACATCAGGTGCATATTTAAGTATATCTTTAGAGGTGAAAGCAATGTCAAGAGGATTTTTAGGTCAGCCCTTATGATGTTGAGTTTCAACTAATGCAACCAAACCATTGAAATGATTTTTTTCTTGTTGATCAGTATCCATAGGACTTTTTTGAATTGTATCTATGTTCTCATCATACGTGTCAACATTCATCACATTGGTCTTTGTAGTTTCGCTAGCTTTGACAAATGAAATATTGTGTTTAGGCATAGGATTTGTAAAGATTTGCAAATTTTAATTAGGAGCTACAAATTTAATTCCTTGATTATTAACACCTCCAATGGAAAGACGATCGGAATCAATGAGGTCTTGCACAAGATGTTTAAGATGCTTACAATTTTTTGTATCATGTCCATTTTGTCGGTGATAATGGCAGTAAGAATTTGGTCTATAGATTGCTAGTAAAGGATTATTAGGAGTGGGTGTTTTAATGGGAGGAAAGGTAATCTTTTGTTGTTCTAAAATTTGGGACATTGTGTTATGAAGGGTGTCGGGTAAGGGAGTGAATTGTCTTTTCGAGTCCCTGTAGCTAAAGGGTATCGTGGCCTTAATAGCAACTACTTGGTTATTGATATTTTGAGTTGTTTGTTGAGGGGGATTGAATTGAAGGAACCCTTTGTTATTTTTTCTAAAAGGTTTGGAATTGTTTTGGTTTGTGGACTCAGACTTCTTAGTTTGGTTAGAAATGTATTTTGTATCTCGACTACTAACCAAATTTTGATAATCACGAAGGGCAGTACACAAGTGCATAAAGGAGGGAAATTTCATCATGGTAAGCTTATCTTGTATCTTTTCAAATTTTCTATGAAATTTTTTTGAAGGTGCAAATCAGGAACCTTGACATCGATTTGGGAATAAAGCAATTTATATCGTGAGATAAAGTCAGTTATCTTTTCAACTTATTTTTTCTTACATCTTATCAAATCAGCCAAGATCATTTTAGGGGTCATATGCACTTGGAAATGGTTAACAAATTCCTCAACAAGCTCATTGAATGAACGAATTGAGTTGTTTGGTAAAGAAGAGAACCATTCCAAGGCAATATCTTTCAAGAACCTAGGGAAAAGATTAGCCAAGAGTTTATCATCAAGGACAAAGTCACTACATAAGGTAGTATAAGAATTAACATGGTTAGAAGGATCTCCCTTTCCTCCATATTTTTCAAATCTAGGAACCTCTACACTTTGTGGCATTTGTGTTTGCAATATCTCTAAGGATAATGGACTACTTTTGTCATAGTATGTATGTGGGCCATTTTGATTTTGATTGATGGTGGAGATTTATTTTTGAAGGGATGAATTGGTTTGGAAGAGTTGATTTATGAGAGGTTCATTACTTTTGTTATGAGATGGGAGTGAGAAAGGTGAGGGGGTGTGTTTTTTCAAAGGACAAGTGAATGGAATGCTTATAGGTGGTAAAGTGGTAGGAGATATGATGTGTGATGCCACAAAGGTATTAGGGATGCTAGTTGAAATACCCAAGGAAGGAATCACATTACTAGTTGGTTGCACTGTTGTTGTGACTTGAGAGTTGGTATAGGTGGGAATAGATGCAATTATTGTGGGAGGAGGAATTTGGGTTCCTCATTGACTTGTGACATTGCTAGTAGGTAAAGGGAAACTAGTGGTTGATGTGAGGTATTTTCCAAAGATTTGAACTATGTTTTTCACAAGGTCAATTCCATCTTCCCTTTCAATAATGTGATGAATGTATTCTATAGTAGGTATTTCGGTAGTTGAAATGTTGTCATTTTGAACTTGATGTTGTAAGTTTGCTAACTCTTAATGGATTTGGATAATTTTTTCTTGCAGGACACTAGCATTCCTTGTTTCAGCATACATCACACTACTTGAAGGCAAAGAGATGTTAAGGGTATGGTCCATACCTAGTGTACTAGTGTCAATACTAGGAGTGAAAGAGTTATACAACCCAAGATCTACAACAATTGTGTTATTGTGGGATGACATGAGTCTCAAACTTCGTCTCACTACAACATTAGCAATAGGACACCAAATACTCATATAAGGGCTACTAAATGCAAAATGGATGAAAATGCAATATAAGATAAGAACAATGAAATAACTATAAGAAAAATTATGTAAATTGAAATAGAAAGATATAAACAAATAGAAACTCAGAAATAGAGCTTTAAATGCCAAAAAATGTAGTACAAAATGTGCACAGGGACTGATTCGCCCAAGCCAGCGAATGAATCCTAGTAGGGATTTTTTTCAAAAAAAAAATAAAAAAATTCAATTTATTTTTATACTTTTTATGTTGTATGATCTGTATACTAAGTGAAAATGCAGATTTTGTTTGATTTTCAATGATTTAAGGATGCAAAAATGCAAGCTATATGAACTTTCACTAATTATGCAAAATTTGAAACCCAACAATTCTAATTAACTAATGTAAACCCTAATTCAATGTTAATGCAAACCAAATCTAGGATGACAATGCACTCCAAATTAGAATTATGATGTTCTAAATGTAGGTTCACCGAAATGAAAGGTGAAAAATTGTGTTATTTTCTAGGGTTTAGGACCTAGAATGACAATCTTCACTCTCTCATTCAAGAACAAACCCTTGAGATCTCAATGCAAAGGAGAAAGAGATCTTGTGAAAGGGCTACCCTAGGGGATGAATATAAACTAATGTGGGGTTCACCACCAATTTAATACTTGGAAAAACAAATGTAATGCAAAACATAATGCTTAAACCTAGTTTTATGTAATGAATTACTAAATGATCTAGAAATGCAAATGAAACAAAATAGAAAACTATAGAATGGAATGTGTGCATCTAGGAATCTAAAGATGCCTGGAAGGAGGTCTAAAACACTATAATTTCTTCCTTTAATTTTGAATGGGACTCATTCACCAAGTTGGGTGAATCAGTCTAGAATTTGGGTTTCTCTGCAAGAACAAGAATCTTCCAAATGGGTATCTGAATCTGCAAAAACTTTATTTTTTACCAAAACTGGGACTCATTCACCAGAAGTGGCAAATCAGTCTAGTTAGGTTTTTCTAGAACTTTAAGATTTGAATATTCTCCCATCGTTCTACTCAATCTTCTTCTACAAGTTTTCGAATCCAAATCTCTAATGTTCTCTAATGCATGAAGTCCTTGACATGATGATTGATGCTTGAATGCTACTCTAAAATTTAATCTACCCTTGAAAACTCTTGAATGCTCTTGTGAATGCTTGAATGCTCTTGTGAGCTCAACTTTGCTATAAGGATGCTCATTCAACTTGCTAGGTGTAAAATGAGTGAAAGAAACTTGTATTTATACTCTGAAATTATGCAAGAATTCTTGAAATTACAACACTACAAGGCGACATCAGATCTAGGAGGATAAAATCCCACCAAAAATTTGAATTAATTTTGATTTTGGGCCACATGGGACTCATTTTCCCAAGATGGTGAATGAGTCCCATTAGGCATAATGTATGGGATCAAATTTAAAGATACTTAGGAATGTGTGAAACCATGTTCAGGACCCAAAAATCTAGGTGGGACTCATTCATCCAAGGTGGAAAATGAGTCTTAAATCACTAAATTAAGGGCCATTCAACCTGAAACACCTGAATTATGATTGGGTAATGATTTGTGTCAGGATGATCCTCAAAAAGATGCATTAAATGATGATTTTGGATACAAATTAAGGCCAATTAAAGCATAAAGAAGCCCAATTATTAATGACAACCCTAGAAAATTATGAAATTGTGCTACAACACTTTACAACACTTCAAATAAAGGCATGATTAAGGTACATTTTGGTTAAAACGAGGTTTATTAGGAGTAGTTAATTAATAAAACCTTAGAAAAGTGTGAAAGTGTGTTACAACACTTCACAACACTTTAAGGTACCATTTAAATTAATTCATTCACAAGGGCCCAAGACCTAATGTGAATGTGTCAAGAACATTACAACACTAAATCAAGGCATCATTAGGCTCAAGTTTACAAGGAGGGCCCAAACAAGTGTGAAAATGTCATTGACGACATTTTTTTGACACTACAAAAATTATGAAATGCCACCAAAAGCATGTCTTAATTTGAGTTTTAGGAACCTAAAAAGGACCCATTCACCCATGGGTGAATGGTTCTTCACCTAAAACTTTAGGACCTAATAAATGTTAGGGCATTAATTTAAATAATAACATTTATTCAATGCGGGAGATAATGTCAAGAAATAAATAAAATAGGCCTTGGGATGCATAATAAAGGTTATTAGGGGCCCATTAATGATGTTTTAAAATGCATAAATGCAAGGTCACTAAAATAGGTCCAAATTAAGTGTGAAAATGAACTTTCACTTAGAAAGGAGTATAATTTTCTACACTACATTTAGCCCCCACTTTAGTAGACATATGACACTACGTACATTTGCAAGCTAAAGGAATTCAAACAATAAAAAGGATACTTATATGGATTCATTCAAAAGAAGGGAGAATTTAGCCCCCAATCTAGTCATCTACAAAACTATAAAGTTAGCAACTACATCCTTCAACACCAATTCGTTAGTCATTCATAAATCCTCTTATCAAACTTCTACTGAGAATCAAATTTGAGGGTAGATGTATGCCCCCTGATTCTGCTTGCTTTATAAATGTGGAATCAAGGTAGCCATTCGACCACATCAAATTTTAACTCTAGCATAGGATATTTTAAGTATAAAACCATATAATAATAGACATTAGATAAGATTGGGGATGGAATTATGAATCCAATGCAACAAACATTGTGGAAAATAGAGTTCCCTAACCCCCAATATGTTGATTTGAGTGAAATTTCCTTAGAATAAAATATGCTTTGTTTGATAGGGTTTAGTATATATGAATGAAAATGACACTTTTAACTATCATTTTGACTTTTACCTTTTGCAATTTACCTTGGTGTAGAGTGATTCAAGATGTCAAGAAGACGAGCATACAAGCCTCCTAGACTAGACATTCTTCATGACGAGGTGGCATGGGGTGCAATTCAACATACGATAAGTGGATTCTCCTTTGCTTTATCTTCATTTTCATATATTTATAGTAATTTTTATGCATTTTTAGAACTTTTTAGGACCCTAGAAAAGAAAGTCACAAAGCATCCTTTGTTGTAAAGCATCCATCTTGGTTGAAAGTGTCCCTTTTGGTTGCAAATTGTTCCACTTAGTTGCAAAGTGCCCCACTTAGTTGTAAAGTGTCCAAAAATGGCTAAAGTGTCCAAGAACCCCCATCCAAAAATGGCCCATGTGTCCAAGTTGGTCACAAAGTGTCCTAGAGAAACTTTAGTGTACTTTTTAATTTTTAATGAATATATTTAGGATTTATTTTTCTTATTTTATTATTTAGATTCCTCCCTGAGGACAACAACATCAAGGAGGGAAAATTTTATGTTTCCTCCAAGAGATGGTCACACGACTATTAGAGGAGGAGATTAGAATTCTTCAGGATACTGGATTATATTTGGGTATACCTCATGCCACCCATGAGATATCATGATGCTATGTTGGGGTCATGGTAGAGAGATGGGATGCTAACACATGTACCTTTCATCTTCCTATCGGGGAGATTACCGTCACCTTAGAGGATATTCACTGCATCCTACAGTTGCCTATCAGGGGTGAGATTGTTCACTTGGCAGATGATCGAACACCTGAGGAGATGTGTGATGAAATTCAATATTTCTTAGGTTGTCCTATTCGAGAGGTGAGTATTGGACCTTGCATTGAGATTAGATGGCTACTACATGCACGATCGTCACTACTTAGACACATTATAATAGTTATCATAACATTAGTGTTGGTTCTTGATGGGAGATACACACACCTAGATGATGGATTAGTGCACATTATCTGAGACATGGATCACCATTGGAACATTTATGATTGGGGTCGTAGTATGCTTGCACATCTATACTATGATCTCAGGTGATTTTTCTATCAAGAAATAGATAACATAGTGCATTATATGCTCCTATAGGTTTGGTGTTTTGAGTATATTAGATACATGAGGACTACAAGATATCCTACCATAGTTACCATGGGGTACCCACAGGCTTATAGTTGTTCACTAAGGCGAGCTTGGAATGAGGGTGATTTTCTACACTAGTAGGTCAAATTTGACCACTTGGATGAGGATGACATATCATGGAGATTGTATCTCATGATACCATAGTGGGTAGATGAGAGATGTCAATTGGTGAGGATGCAACGAGACAAGTTTATATTGGGGTGACATGATTACATAGTGAGAACATTCTAGTACAATTGTGTCATGCACCAGTTTGGAGAGGTTCAAATTCCATCGATACTGAGACCATCATACCAACGGTCAACGCGGAGTGCTTGCAAGCCTAGAGATATTTATCACCTCATGATTGATGAAATTTAAATTATAGTGATTTAGAGGATGAGGACCATGATATGCCCCTAGTCTTCAAGGCTGATGACGTAGGCATCATAGTAGCTTACAAGCAGTGGTGAGTTATAGCATGACTAGCCCACGTCTTTCCTAGACATCACCTTGTGGGCCATGAAAGACATATCCTAGGTTGTAGACATGATAGGGACAATGAGGAGGTCGACAAGGATACAAATGATGAGGGTATAGTACCAGATATATTTCAAAATGAGGAGGATGAGGATACCCAGTCAAAGAGTGATGATTATAATGAGATAGATGAGGCCCTAGCCGACTCTGAGAGGAGGGAGCCACTTGCTACTCAAGTTACTAGAGCATAGTTAGTGGGTGCAATAGGGATATGCACTCATGAGGGTGAGGATGCTAGCAATAGTAGGTAATCCACATTTCCTATATAGGAGGGGTATGTTGTTACACATCTATATCCTAACTAGTGCCCAGGTTGGAGATCTAGGTGATGATGTGTTATTTATTCTTTCATTACACTTTTAACTTTATGTATATGATTATATATATATGCTAATGTGTACTAATATCTTCTATGAGTTTCATCTTGCAGGTTTCATGCGAGAGTGGAGTGATCTCTATCAGTGTGTGACCACAGAGATGATTCCTCATTTCCCCCCAGATGAGGATACACCATTAGAGTACATGCCCCCACCTTCTATGGGAAGGCACACAAATATCTTCTCAATACATTTGTGAGATTGAGGATATCATATGAGAGTGTGTAGATGTGTTGACCTAGCTCCAAGATAGCTTTCAACACTACAGGAAGTGTATGATGAGCTCCAAGCATCTTAATTTTTTATAGAAAATGGGATAGAGGTCATCCTATGGTCAGAGGTCTCGAGGCTGGAGAGCAAGGTGACTAGGCTATAGTTTGAGAGAGATCACATAGAGTAGGAGCAGTCGAGGCACTCATATGGGAGGTGAGAGAAGTTGGAGAGGTGCAAGGCCTATGGGTGTCAATGAAAAAATCATGATCACATTCTATAGTCTCACGATGAATGTCACCACCAGGGCTCAAGGGTTCTAGTAGTCATAGGCCATACTAGCATTGTATTATTGATGACATGTACTTGAATTTTCGATATATATGAGTATTCGTGCTTTATTTTTATGAGATTATGTTGTATTAGATGTCAATATGATTTATTAAATATCCTTAGTAAGGATTTTTAATAAATGTCTCCATGATCTAATTTATATGTGATCTAATTAAAACATTTCAGTTTACATTAGATACTACATTGTGATTGTGTATGTTATGTTAAATTAAATGAACCTATGATCTAATTTCAGAGTTCATTAAATGCATATAAGGATCTAATCTAGCACAACACACAATATGAGTTTGAATAGCATGTAAAGTAAAGTAATAATCAAAACTTATTGAATAATACTCCATAATCAAAACTTATTGAATAATACTCCATAATCTAAGACACAAATATTTTTTTGTCAAAGAAAGAAGCAATGCAAGACAAAATAAAAAATCATTATATACTTAATCTAACAACACTACTTTAAAAATACATACTATTTAAAGATGTTAAGTGTATTATTGATGCAAGTGTGTGGCATTTATAGGTTCCTTGAGAGGTGTACCATCTATCTCTATTAATGTGTATGCTCCATACCCATAACATTCATCAATTATGTAAGGTCCTAACCAATTAGGGCTAAACTTTCCTTTTTCATTTGGGATGGCATTGACATTATGTTGATTCTCATATTACACCAAGTCACCATTATTAAATATATGAGGAATGACATTATCATTATAACTACATTGAATTCATTTAGAATAAGCTTGGAAGATGCTCAAGAGCATTAATGCATTATTCATCAAGCATTTTAATTTGATGCAATTGTTTATCCTTATAGGTATTATCATCAATAAGCCCCTTGAGAGAAATTCTCAATGAAGGAATTTCTAACTCTAAGGGCATTATTGCTCAGCACCGTAAACAAGGTTATAGGGAGTGTTTCCTATAGATGTTCTAATACTTGTACGATAAGCCCACAATGCATAAGTTAATTGAGTGTTCCAATCTTTGTTATGCTTGCTTACTATTTTCCTTAAGATTTTTTCAAGAGTTTTGTTAGTTAATTTTTCTTGACCATTTGATTGAGGATAATAATGTGTTAAAAATTGTTGTTGAATATGAAAAGTTTCCAAAAATTTCTTCACGTCATTGTTCTTAAATGACGTTCCATTGTCGGAAACTAATATAGAAGGAAGACCAAAACAAGCAATAATGTGTTCAAATATGAAACAACATATTACATCAGCGGTCATGGAATGAAGAGGAATAGCTTCTACCCACTTTGTGAAATAATCTATTGTGGTAATTAGGTTGATGCAAGTGTAGATAGGGTTAAAATCAACAGATTTAATGCTTAATGAAAACAATAATCTAATTAGATCCTATCAAGCACAATAGAGCACAAACTAGCATGAAAATTAAAACAAGAAAGCAAAGCAAACTGATCTCCAAGCTAGACTTGATTTATCTCTATTGCTATTCTCCACCTGCATGAGAATGCGATATTTTGAAGGGTTGACAATGGAGGAATGTTGAGTGCTCATTCCTGTAGCATAACGACTTGACAATGACAATGATAAATAGAGAGAATGGTAGGTAGAGACGGAAGACTGATTTTGACAGAGTCTGGGTGCTAGATGAATCCACCTCCTAAATGGATTGCGAGAGGCCGTATTTATAGAGTCGTGACGTTGACGAAGATAAGATTTGACAAGATTCGACAAGGATTTGATTTTTGACAAAAGAGGAAATACAACGAGATGAGATAAGATTTCAAGAAAAGATGGAAATATTTTATTTCCTGTGTTAAAGGAAATAAATCTTGAAAAAGACGAGAAGATAATTGATGAATTATCTAATTAAATAAATTAATTAGATGCACACGAGTTCAGTTTTGGAAAGAAAGCGAGAAGATCTTTTTAGGATTTTATTAATTAAATAAATTTTGGATTTATTTAATTAACGTTGAATTTATGATTTCATTAATTAAATAATATAAATTATTTAATTAACATTAGCAAAATTGATGGATTATGAATATGAATTTAATTAAATAAATAAAATTTATTTAATTAAATAAATGATGTTTAATTAAATAAATGATGACATGGGTACCTAGGGCAAAACATGCTACAAGATGCCTAAATGATGAAATGTCGAGACAGGTGTTGCAAGAGGACAATTTTGGGTGTCTACATTTTGCCCCTCTTTGAGATGATGTTCGAGATGATGTGATTTGTCTCTAGTAACATCATTTCAAAGAAACTAAGGTATGGATAGAGGAAAAAGGATACTGATATCAGAATATGATGATGCCCCCTTGAGAGGATAGGCGGGTTGGACAAACATGGGTAGGCTCTCGAAATGAAAGGGATGGGTCAAGAACTAAAGATGAAGGAATGGATGATACGTTATGCTGCAATGAAAGATGAGCAACCATGATGTTTGATATAGCACTAGACATTATGCACCAAGATATAAGGACCAAGGTGACGATGTGTCTCATGCCCCAGCGTAATACAACCTTGTCTAGACGTATGAGGAAAGAGGCTTAGAGCATTAAAGTCCTAATGCACAAAAGGTATTATGTGACCTTAGATGCAAAGGATAATGCAAAAAGATATTCCAACACACACAAGATATGAATATTAGCTGGAATGATATGGATTTGATACAAATGCAAGATAAAATGATAACACACACAAGCAAGCAAGCAAGCATGCTCAAATGATACAAAAAAAACAAGGTATTGCCCCTGTCAAGTTGTAAACCGTTGATTGATGGATTGGTTAATGATGATAGTGTTGTCATTGCGGGGAGTGACATATCCCTAGATCAACACAAGGATGATTGATAATTGACTGGTTGACTTTGATTGATTGGGTTTACAACAAGATTAGGATTAAGACCAAAGGATGTGATTGGATAATTTGACAAGATTGATCGACTTGATTGATATGGATTGACTTGCATTTGAATTATTGCTTGGATTTTTGTTGGCTATTTGATTTTTTTGCATTTTTGGGGGACTTTTGGAATGTTTTGATTTTTTTTTGGACTTTTGGAATGTTTTGATTTTTTTGGACTTTTGGAATGTTTTGATTTTTTTGGACTTTTGACATGTTTTGAGGTGTCAAAGGATGACAATTTGAATAGCCTTTGTGCTAGATACCAATGACAAGGGGAAAACCAAGTCTAGGTGCAAGGGTGGGTGATGGGATAAGGGATAAAAGGCTCATGATAGATGGATGGATGGTATTGATGTATGCATCATAAGACAGTAAGGATGTGATCTCCAAAGACTATGTCGCATAGGAATAACATGCCCTATTTTAGGTACAAGACTTTGGATTTTTCTAGACAAAATTTATGACAATAGGATAATGACATGATTGGTTTAGATAGATGAGGTATGTCAAGAGATACCCAAAACATGTTTCAACCTTTGCCCCCATATCTTCATCAAGATCAAAAGAAGAAGGGTGGATGAATGGACTTGATATGATAGGTATGTATGATGGCCAAAGATGGTAGGTAGGATGGAAATGATATGACAGGAATGATAGGTTGGATAGATAAGACATTGTGCCCCCAAGTGTAAGTGACATAGAAGATCAACCTACACATGATGCCTGTTTGCCAGGTTTTCATCATGGTACTTATCCAAGGCGCCTGTTTACCAGGTTTTCACCGTTGGACGAAGGGATTTCTCTTTACTCTTTTTGTTTTATTCTTTCTTTTATTATTTTTGACTTTTTGACTTTTTGACTTTTTGACTTTTGGATAGGAGGGACTTAAGTGTCTAGTTGCATGAAAGGTGATAGTCCCACTAGGGAGGGATGTCATTGCATGGACCATGTCAAATGTCATGATGCTCATAGATGTTGGTAAGGGATGACATGAAAGGGAGATGGAGTAGGTAGATGATGGATTATGATGTAGATTATGTCAGAAAGATGATAGGGATTATATGGGACTTATGAAAAAGATGAATGGGGAGGCTTAGCCAAAAGCATGGACCATAGGAAGATGATGGGGGAGATATGTAGGATAATGAGTGAAGGGTGGGAAGAAGGAGTTATGTGGATTTTTTGTGAGATGGAAGGGAACCATGACCAATGGTTGCACACATTGTGATAAACTTTGAAGCTTTTGATGGGAAGGTGGTGTAGGAAGAAATGGAGATGTTTGCTTAGGAGATGGGTGATGAAGTGCTTTAGGTACCCACATAGACTTAGTATTTTTATGACTTTTATTGGGCTTGTGGGTTTTCGAAATTTGAGATTTTTGGATGGAATGTGTATTTTGGATGGGAGGGGATGGTTGGGATTTTTGTGACATGAATGCCTCGTCTGACTTGGTTTCTTTTTGCTTAGGGACCTAAACCAATTTGTTTTTAGACTTTTCTTTTGAAGGTATGGGATTATATAGCTTTTTAGATGAACTTGGCTTTGACTTTTTCCCATTGTATGCTAACGCTTTAGGACCTTTGACTTTATATGTAGAGGCATCCAAATTTTTATTTTTGAATCCCATGGGGTAGATGGAATGAGTGGAAGCTTTAAGTTTAGACAATGTGTGCATTGATTGGTCATGATTAAGATGTTTAGAGGATTTATGGATAAATGGATAAGTGGATTGAATGGTAGGGATATTAGGAGTTGGAAGCAATGGTGGTAGAGTGGATGGAGGGAAGTGTATAGTCACATGCTTTTGACATTTGTAGGAAAACGGTGGTGGAATGGCAACATATGTTTTAGGTGTATGATAGGCTTTATGATGGAAAGTGGACTTAGGATGCATGGAGGAAATACCAACATCTTGAGATTGGTTTCCTTGAGGTATATGTCCAAGGCCATAAGAGCGTGGAGGGACTTTGACATGGATGGGCTCCAAAATATCTTGTTCATGAAGGCCTAAACCTTTGCCTTGGTGGTTCATATTTTGGAGTGTGCAATGGACAATAGGACTAGGTGTAGGTGAAACACTAGACATGATTTCCTTATTGGATGGAGAAGATAATGGTTGTTGTTGTTCAAAGGAGGAACATTCATGAATGAGGGTAGAAAAACCAATAGGAGATGATGGCGGACTTGCAATGGGGTCGATAGTGGGTGACATGGGATCATTGGGATCTTGATTAGCATTGTGTTCACTTAGATCCAAGGTATTTGTTTGATCTTCTATGTGTGCTTTGGAGGCACTTGTCTCATCACGGGAAGTGAATGTTGATGGATCATGGATAGGACTAGGTGGAGGTGAATTTGGAATATCTTTCTCATAGATTGGTATAAGATCAAGTTGCTCTTGGATAGGCTCTTCATCATTATGGATATCATCTTGATCATAAAAATGATATAGATTATGGATGGGTTGGATGAAAATGATTTGATCTTGATTAGGACTAGGGCTTGATTTTTCCACATGCTTGGGAGTAGACTCTTGATATAATTCTTGGGTTTCTTGCATGGAAGTGGAAGGGGATGACTCTTGGAGAGACTTGACATGTTCTTGATGGTCAACAACATAGGAGCATGAAAGAGGGTGACTTGGACTTATGAAGGGAGACTCCTGAATTGGCTCAAGGGGTTGTGGATGACATGGTTGACTTGAAGGACTTGGCATGACATTTGAGGACTCTTTGGTATGTTCAAGTATATGTGTTGAATGACATGGAGACAATTGATTCCTTGCTTGTAGCCCTTGGGTGACATCCTTTATAGGTGGATTTATGTAATGCCATCAATTTATGTTTTAAATATCTAAATGAAGGCATTGATTTGATGGAGGATTAGATGATGGTGGGGGTAATGAAGAGTTTGATTGGTTAGAAGGTGGAGAGGCCAATGGATTAGGACTAGGACATGGTGGATTAGGGATAGGCATTTGATTGGATGGTGGTAAGGGTGCATGGACTAGATTTGTGTTCCCCTTGTCAAAGGTGTCATTAAGACTTAAAGGCTCTTGATGTTGTTGCCAAGGTGGACTTGGGAAGCTACGTTCTTGTTGTGATATGGGTGGACATGTTGATGTGGCATTGACATGATAGGTAAATGGGTTTGGTGGGAATGATGATGAAGGTGGCACATAGGATTGTGGTTGAATGTCTTGAGGTTGGAATGGTGTTTGGACTTGTGATATGATTTTTTGTTGTGATGATGATGGAGGGGTTGAATAGGATAACGACTGTTGAAAGGTTGATTGATGTGGATAAGGGTTGACATTAGAAGAGTTGTGATAGGTTGATGAAGGGGAAAGTTGATATGTGGATGGATGAGGTTGATATGATGATATAGGTGACACATAGGATTGATGTGAAATTTGTTGATGTAGTGATTGGACTTGATGATGTGCTTGCTGGACTTGACCATTGGCTATAAGGTATCGGATTTGTGCTATGAATTGTTGCATTTGAGGTGATTGGTTTTTTTGAAGTTGTTTGAGCATGTCATGGACTCTTTGAATGATTTGTTGTTTTAAAGGTGATTGGCTTGTTTGAGCTTCATGAAGCATGTGAATAAGCTCTAGTGCTATGTCTTCGAATGTTGTCATGGTGTAAAACGATGTTGATTGGATTGAAGAGATGATGATGATGACGATATGATGAGGAATGAAAAGATTGGATGACTTGGATGATGTGGCAAGTGTTTACTGGATGTTTGACTTGGGCACTATCAAACACAATATTTCACATGTAAATGCATGAACACACACACCAAACACAATGATAAATCTGCCTTTGAAGATTAATGTTATGATTAAGCAAGCACTTGAATACACAACAACAATCCCTATGACTAGTTAAATGGGGTATGGCCAATTAGGTCTCAAGCTTGTTTGCACCAAGTTGACTAAGGATGATTTGAAAGCAAAATTCTGCCAATAAGCCGGGAGAAAGGGGTAACCCACCCTTCACCTTCACTTCCCAAAGGTATAAAGTTCTTTGGGGCTTAGCTCAGAGTGACAAGATTTCAACTCCCAAACGAGCGTGTCTTTGGATTCACACTCTATTGAGGTCGTCCCTTGGAGGGGTGTGTGCTCCAAGCAGGCCTCCTACGAAGGGTATGAAAAAAGCAAACCAAGTGAGGTGTTTTGGACACACACACTTGATTCACACTCGCAAAGATTAATTTCCCTTAGAAATGAAATGTGTGTAAAACAGTTCAAGCGATTGTTCTTTTTAGATCCCAAATCAAATGTGTACGAAGACAGTGGTTAATTTTAGACCCAATTTTTGATATGTGATTGAAGAAAATATTCATTTTAAGAGCCCCAAATCCAAATGTGTTTGCAAACAATGATTTATTTTATGCCCCCAAATTGAAATGTGACAAACAATGATTAACGAGAACTGAAAGCTTAGAATGTATGCACCTGATTATTCGCTTTCCAATTTTCTATCTATGACTGATATTGCTGCTACTATAGCTTCTTATGATCACCTACAAGATCAAAAAACAATATTATAATGCAGCCAAAGAAAAGAAAAAGAAAAGAAAAAGACAAGTTCATCAGAAAATTTCAATTTCAGATACTTTTGACATAGCCGAATTAGATTTTAGTATTTGACAATTTTTTTGATCTGAAAAATGAAAAATCAAAGAAGGGACCCCTACTAATTTTTTGAGAGCTTTCCAGAAATATAAAGAAGTAAAAAAAAATCCCTGTTTTGCTCTTAGAAACGCGGATTTGTGAAAACCATACATAAAACAAAGATTGAATTTTTTCGCATTGTATTTGACCTCCAAACTAAATCTATAAAACATAGACCCCTATTAGAATTTCATAAGCTTTCCAAAAATGTAAAAATTTCTTAAAAATACGTCGATTTGCGTCCAGAAAATCAATTTTATGAAAATAATTAAAATCGAAATAACTTCCACAAAAATGATCATAAGCCCTTGATGACATGGGTACCTAGGGAAAAACATGCTACAAGATGCCTAAATGATGAAATGTCAAGACAGGTGTTGCAAACAGGCGTCTTGGTGACACCAAAAAAATCAAAAAATCATGAAAATAGTAAAGAGAAAAATGATTCGTTCAATAGTGAAAACTTGGCAAACAGGCACTTTGGACAAGTACCATGGTGAAAACCTGGCAAACAGGGGCCATGCATAATCAATCATTGCTCTACCATCTATTGTCACTTTGTCTAACTTGGCCTAGGATGAAAGATATGTTTTCCATTATTTCGTAAATCGCCACCACATCCTACCCTACCTGTCATAGTAGATAAATGATTGACATCAAGTCCTGACGACTATCCGTCTAGCAAGTCTGCAGCATCCCGACCATATTCCTTGCAAATGGCTAAGTCTTAGACCTGATTGGAGGAAAAATGTTTATCATACAACTGTAGTGGATGTCACATATGATCACAAAAACATTGACAAAAAGTCCTGAAAAAAGACAAAAACATCGCAAAAAGTCCTGGAAAAAACACAAAAACATCACAAAAAGTCCTGAAAAAAGACAAAAAACATCACAAAAAGTCCTAAAAAAAGACAAAAACATCACAAAATGTTCTGAACAAAGACCAAAAAACATCGCAAAAAGGTCCTGAAAAAAGACAAAAATATAATAAAAAGTCCTGAAAAAAGACCTTAAAATCATAAAACGTCCTGAAGAAAACCTCAAACAAAATCATTAGACTGCTCGAAGCACACGAACACACTATCATCTCTGGTCAAAGTCAATCAAGTCAATTAGTCTTTATCATTTGTCGAACTACGTTGTCTCTACGCATTTTCTACGTAGGCAAGACTCATATTTGAGTCCCCGAGACATTAGGTCAGTCCTTTTAGGTTTGTCAAAATAAAATCATGACGCAATCTTTGGTCATCAAGACAAAATCATTGGTCGTGTCGAACTATGAGGTCTCTGAGTGTATGACGTAGGCAAGGCCATCTATTGATGAGCCCCCGAGGCCGCACTAGGTCAGTCCATTAGGGTTCATGGCACTACACTAGCACACACGTCAAAAGTCTTCAATCGTTTTCCACATGGGAAAACTCCTACAACAAGGTAAAACAATCATTTATTCGGCATGACAATCTCATCAGCACGTCACTCATATCATCATGACAATATCGGCATATAGTCAAACACAAGTCAAATTCGGTCAAAGCAAGTCAAATCATCAGAAACCAGTCAAACTGTCAAATTTCGGTTAGTCTTCAAATGAATCCTTCTGAACAATAACTGTTGTCATTTACGCCTTAGGATGTGTCCTTCCTAGGCGTCATCATCGTCCTTTTGACATTTTGAGCGATCTTCTTGACAATTAAAGATCACTCTTCCTGACATCAGTATTCTTCAGATGAGTCCTTATGAAGAACCAACTCTGTCATTTATGCCTTAGGATGTGTCCTTCCTAGGCATCGTCATTATTTTGAGGGACGTCTTATGACCATTATGGATCAAATCCTCTCGACATCGGCATTATTCAGGATGTGTCCTTCCTGAATTCACCAAGTCTCAACATTTTTCAAGGTCATCAAAACTTTAAACATTCGGACATCTCGACATTATCAAACATGACATCTTGACATCAGAACAGTATCCAGACGCACTTGGAAAACACTTGACAATTGTCTTTTGATATTTTATCATGTTATTAGTTTTTCAGTGAGATCCCACTAAGCAGGATTTAGAGAAGCAGCGACGTAGCATGACAATTGACACGCATGACTACTAGCTTCTCAATGAGGTCCTGATCCTGGGATTTAGAAAAGCAACGACGTATCATGATAGGGACTTTATTTTTGTATTTTGGCAATCATGTCACTAGTTTCTCAAGGATGTCCTGGAAACAGGATTTAGAGAAGCAGCGACGTTTCATGATTTGTCCTTGTCTTTTTCTGCTTGAGGTTGATTATGACAAGACTGGGGCAATCATGCTCTTGGTATGAGTCATGATCATCCTTGTCTGTGACTGTTTGTCTTATGTAATGTAATGGATGACCTTGCACACCTTGGTCTACGTCATATCATGGTGTTTGTTGTCCATTCATGTCATTTTTACCGCCCAATGATGATTAAGAGCAATAAATATTAAAAAGTCCTACAGTAAAGTTTTGAAGGATTTGGTCTAGGAACTTACATGCATCTCCTTTAGTCATGTCATCTTCTCTCGCCCATCTCATATAAGCATTGCATCCATATCATCATCCATATCTTTTGCACTAACATTTCTTTGTCTCTTCATATTCTAGTCTTCTCATCCATTTCGAGAGCACACCCATGTTCTTGAACCTGTCTGTCCTCTCGAGGGGGCATACCGATACCCTCCTCGTCATTCTTCCTCATCTTATTTTGCACTGGGGCATTTTTGACTTATTTTCTTTGTCACAATGCGACAAGCGACATTATGACAAAGAGGGGCAAAATGTAGACACCTAAAAATGACCTAGGCCTGCAAGCTTCATTTTTACCACTTTCGTCCTAGCATAATTATGACATTTAATTATGTCCTTGGTCCACATTCAACTATTGATTAAATAATTCATAATTATTTAATTAATTCATGTCGATTATTCTTCATGATTATTAAATAAATAAATTTTATTTATTTATTAAATACGTCATTAATCTAAGTCTTTCTTTAATTTATTTAATTCTGCATTTAATTCTTATTGATTATTAAATAAATGAATTTCATTTATTTATTTAATACGTCACTGATTGTCTTAATAAATAAATTGATTAATTTAATTAATTGGTCTTATCTCCTAAATTAAATAATTAAAATTTAATTATTTAATTGCCAATTTCATATTCTTCTCATTTTAAATAAATTAAATTATTTAAAATGTCATGTCAATTCTAACTGGTCCTTTTTGATAAATAATCTGAAAAAGATTATTTATTATCTCTCAAAATCCATAATTTGAATTATTTTAATTTGAATTAGTAATTAATCTTCCAAAAATCAAGCAATCGGGCAGATTCTTGATTTTCCAAATCTTATCTTCAGTTCACATCTTATCTCTTTGATTTTTCGAATCTTGCAAATCAGGCAAT
Source organism: Sequoia sempervirens (assembly GCA_007258455.2). NCBI lineage: Eukaryota > Viridiplantae > Streptophyta > Pinopsida > Cupressales > Cupressaceae > Sequoia > Sequoia sempervirens. The sequence continues at coordinate 1,059,635,844 of VDFB02281492.1, forward strand.
CTTATCTTCTTGATTTTTTGAAAATCTTTATTTTCTAATTAATTTGTCTCATTTATTCTCTGCCGTCGATCCGATTTTATTCTGACAGTTCGATTAAGGATTTTTCCCTAACCCTAATTAGGGATTCTCAAGTTTAATCTGGATCGCTCATTTTAGGTTCTCATCATTAATTTATCTCGTCCGTTCATTTGAAATGACATTTTCTATAAAATGCCATTTTCCTCTCACTTTTCGATTACACACACACATGCTGACATTTTGCATAGTTATTATAGGCATTTACTCTCACACTTAGTTTTTCATATGCAATTTCATTATTTATTATTATAGTCATTTAATTAAGTCATTGCATTGTTTTAGACATAGACATTGTCAATCATAGGCTTTTAGACATAGGCATTTAGACTTTCAAGTAAATCCTTCAAGACTTGTTGTAGGACTTAGACATTTTCAAATTTTGCTCACACAACAAATTTGAGGGTCGCATTATCCAGCAAGTAAGAAGGTATTACAAAAGTGAAGCATGGAGGTATCGACAATCAGGTATAATTGTTTGATGTTTTACTTCCTTTGTATTTTGTAAGATCTTTGGGTTTCGTATCATTTATTGTTTGTTGCTAACAACTCCTAATCAAACATACAAAGAAATCCCTTGATTACAGCAAGAAGTTGGGTCCACAAAAAGCTCAAAAAGTGGAAGTGTTTTTTTTTTTCAGAATTTGTCACACTTGGACTGAAAATTTGAGGCGCTTACACAATTAATCTTTAAAAAAATTTATTATGAAATTTAGAATTTTGAATCTATTTTCCAAATATGTAACTTATTCAAATACCCAGATGATAGAAATTAAATTTTGATAAGGATGTATAAAAACCACTTTTTAAAAGTCCCTTTTTTTACCATACCATGCATGTGTACGAACACCACTTTTTGACCCAAATAAAAGTATTTTGCTAATTTCTTTTGGGGAAATAGAGCTAACAACATTAAGATTGATGAGGAAATTTTTTTGTAATTTTTTTAAATGTTTTTTTTAAATGAATTTTTATTGTCCTTAATTGTTGTTTTTAAAAATCAACGTGTACAGACAACATAATTGGACCTAAACTAAAAAAAAATTGAATATTTTTTTTTTCATTGTGTAGAGAATTGTCTAAAGATTGATGCCATATAATTTTTTTTACAAGAAACTTAACAAAAAAAAAAGTTATTAAAAAACAAAAAAAGCCTGATATTTCAAGTTTAAGGACTAATTTTCTTAGAAATTAATTAAAAAATAACAAATATAATCCAATATTAATAAAAATTATATATTTAGAAACTAGACATCATGTTCTTTAATGGGTTTTAATTTTATAGATTGATTGAGAAAAAAAGTCCATCGGCCATATTGCCAAAGTTGGACATACTTCTTCAATCTACCTTAGTTTTTTAGTTGCAGGTCAAAGGCTAATGGTCGGGTTGCCAAGCCTTTCCCGAGCCTAAAACCGAGGCAACATGTGGGTTGGGAATTCAAAATTTTAAAAACACATACGCATTACAAAATACATATGCGTTCTTTATTTTTTTGATTATTTTAAAAAATAAATACTTTTTTGAAACGTGTAGGCGTTTTAAAACACGTACAACGCATACACATTACAAAACACATATGTGTTCTTTATTTTCTTGATTATTTAAAAAAAAAAAATTTAGAAACATGTACACATTTTTCATTGCAAAACGCGTACGCATTTCTAAAAGGTATTTAATTTTTTAAATAAATGACTTGTACGTGTTATAAAATGTGTATGCGTTTTTTAGTGCATACGCGTCTTTTTAGGCTCAGGTACCCGAAGCATAATGCATACACATTTTTTTAATAACGTGTACGTGTTTTCTACAAAAAAATTTGGCTGAAACTTCCCCTCTTCATGGACCCAACTTCTTGCTTTTACCCAAATATAAACGTATGTCCAATGGAAGAGGGTGGTATATTATTCGAATAAGATCCAAACCCCAAACCAAGAATGGCTAAATAGGAACTTGGGCACAAAGCTTAGAATTAGGACCATGAATCAAATTGTTATGTTATCAACACTTATGACATTTCTTAACTTGAGCAAAACAATTTTGTTCTATACGTCTCCAATAATATCCTATATGGATTAATTTTTGAACTAATGATCTTCCTTCAAAATTTCCCCTAGAAACACTTGCATGAGCTTCTTCAAGTGCTTTAGTTTTAGCATTAGGAAAGGTACCTTCTTGTAAGTTTAAATAAACATCGGTGTGTACCATTCACTATAGTTTTCAATATCGATTATTAACACTTCTTTGGTTTTTTCATCTATCAATGGTTTTGTAATCATATAGACTATAAATATGAAATTGAGAGAAAGATATTTGGGAGATAAAAGGGAAGTAGCACTTTTCATTGCAGCTACATGTCGATTATCCTTTCGTGGAATGTTGGAAATTGTATATGATTCAAATTTGTCTAATAACATCATCATGAGTTCTTTGTATCAAATGATTTTGTCATGCTTTGCTTGACATGAATGATTTATTTGTTTAATGACTAAATGCGAATCACTGAAGATGGAAATGTGTTGAACACCTAAGGATAATGTTGCACATATACTAGTAATTAAAGCTTCATACTTTGCGGTGTTATTTGTACATAGGAAGTTTAGACGGTAGGATAAGGGAATAGGCTTCTTGAAGGAGGAACTATTATAACACCTACTCTAAAGCCAGTTCAACATTTAGAACCATCAAAATACAATTCCCATGTTTCCTTTTCTATAGTCAATACACTTTCATCAAAGAATGAGTCTATATTAGATAATGCTAATGGAGAAGAAGCATTAGATAAATGGCCGGTTAAGGCTTGTACTTTAATTTCCTTTTGAGAGACAAATTTAAAATCAAACTCAGTTAACAACATAACCCATTTAGCTAACATCCCGATAAATCATTTTTAGCAAAAAGATGTTTTAAAGGATCGAACTTTGTCATGACATGAATTTCCACGTTTAATAAGCAATGTCTCAAATTACTAGTAGAAAATACAAGAGCCCAACATTGTTTTTCTATCATTGTATATCAAGTTTCATATTCAATCAAGGTTCATCTAATGTAATAAACAGGATGTTTTGTACCACTATCATCTTGTTGAGCCAACAATGTTGCTAGAGTATGGGCTAATGTTGTTGTATAAAGGATAAATGGTATTTTCTTGCATAGTGGGTTATAAAATAGGAGGATTTGTGAGGTAATATTTCAAGCTTTGAAAGGCTTAATTAAAATCCTCATTCTAATTAAATTGTGAGTCTTTCTTAAGAAGTTGTGTAAAGGGTGACACCTGATCTGCTAAGGATGCTACAAAATGACAGATAGCTTGAATTCTCCCTTGTAAAGTATACAACTGATAAATGTTTTTAGGAGGTGGCATGATAATAATAGTATCAATTTTCTTCATTTCCACCTCAATGCCTCTATGGGATACTATAAAGCTTAATATTTTTCCACTATCCAAACCAAAGACACATTCTTTTGGATTTAGTCTTATGTTATACTTCACATTATTTCAAAGATTTTTCAAAGGATGTTAACATTGTCTTGACAGGCTAAATATATGGCTAGAATATCATCAACATAATCTTCCAAAATCTTATGTATCTAATCATGGAATATCAATTTCATAGCCCTTTGATATATTGCACCCATGTTCTTTAATCCAAAAGGAATAACTACCCAACAAAATGTTCCCCAAGCTATAGTAAAGGATATCTTATATTGATCTTGAGGGTTGATAAAGATTTGATTAAATCTAAAAAAGCCATCCATGAACGAAAACAAAGCATGTTTGCAGTCAAATCCACTATCATGTTAATATTAGGAAGGGGAAAGTCATCTTTTAGATATGCTTTATTAAGGTCACAAAAAAAAATTATGCATCCTAATATGATTATCAGGTTTCGCAACTGTGCCAATGTTTGATATCCATGGAGAATAGTAAATATGATGAATAAAGTTATTTTATGATTCATCTTATGTATCTTGTCTTATTGGTTTAGCATCTTGTTGAAGGACTATGTTGTGTGTTACTATCTTAGCATCGATACCCAGCATGTTTGAATAAGTCGAAGAAAAAAAATCATGAAATTTGTGTAATAATGTTGCATGGTCTTCTTGTTCATCCTCATCAAGGCAGTTTCCTTTTTGAATCACTTTTTCTTCATTAGATGTTTCCATCGATATTTTGATTGTATCTCCTATTGGTAGTGCATTTTGTTTTGAAACTGCATGGATATGTTCTTCTTTATCATCATTAACATCATTGATTTCCCTTTCTTCATCCACATTTTTAGTACTAACCATAGCACAAGTAACTCCTTGTTTATTAGGGGGATTAAATTAATTATCATAAGCTCCTAACATTTCTTTCAAGGCTTCATCATCTTCAAAGTATTCCAATGATTCATCACATGTTGTATCAATCAATTTAGGATGTTTGAAAGTGAGAGTTATCTTAGAGAACTACACATGAATGTGTTGATGTTGAGCGAAGGTCTTTTCATTGCTTCCATTATCTTAGAAGGATAATATCCAAGACCACTTTTTGTTTCTTATGTGTTAGGCTCTATAGGAACACGAATTCCTTATTATTTTCTACCACATCCTTTTCCAATATAACCAAGTTGTTTTAAGAGCTCATAAAATCTTCCATAAATTCTTTCCATCTCTTTTAGATTTGGTGGTTGTTCATAGTCCACTTCATCAAACTTTTTTGTATAACTTGTGTCTTCTTCTTGAGTAGATGAAGAAGATACTTGTGAGGGTTATTTTGAGTTTTACGTTGACATTACCATTTGTTATTTTCCTTTTTTGGGTTCTTTTGTCGTGAGCTTGTATTCTCCCATGAATGCTAGTGTGAAATCTAAGGAACCCCAATTGTCTTCCAATAACTTCGTGACTTGTTAAATATTCTTTTCTTTTTCTTTTTCTTCTTCTTCTATGATTTCCAATTTTGAAGTTGGTATCAATGTTTTCAAAGGAATTTCTTTAGCTTTCCCAGTGTATAAATAACATTCAGGTTTAGGATTGGCTTTGACTATGTACACTTTGTTTTTGTAGATATCCTTCATTAAACAATGGAGGGTCGAAGGAACTACATTCATTTCATGAATCCATGGTCTACCCAATAGGAGATTAAATGAAACATCATGAGGCATAACATGGACCAGTGTTTGTAATGTTTCCTTTCCAACTTTAATAGGTAATGTGATCACACCAAGTGGTTATTTTCCTATGTTGTCAAACCCACAAATGGACAAAGAATTAAGTTCAATTTTACTCTTATCCATCCCAATCTTATCCAAGAGGTTTACGCTACACACATTAAGGGTAGACCCATTGTCAACAAGGGTTATTTTTACTCCAACCTAATTAATAATGGCTACTACCATGAAGGCTTCATGTTGTTTTTGAACTTCCTGAAACATAGAGAAAAGGGGAGAAGGCAATGAATTCTAACCCCATTTTTCTAGCTAGGGTTTCATTCAAAAGATGAGATCCAAGAATCTTGAAATAACTATCAACCCAAGAGGTGAACTAAGTCAAGATTGAGGTATCTTGTAATCTTTCCTTTATACAAGGACAAGATGGTGAGCTAAATCACAACTTGAGGAGAACATGAATTAAACCAATATGCAAACCCTAATTCTAGGTCTAACACATACAATACATAAATCTAACACAAAAAAGAATGAAACTATAACTTTTCTAAGAAAACAAGAAAGGGGTAATACTATGCACCTGGCCAAATCTAACTTTTCTATATTGCTAACCATTCACCACCAAAGGTAAATGGGTCCTAGTAGGATTGTTTGAGGAGCTCTAAACTTGAAACAAAAGCCTGTGTATTGGAAGATCGGATGCCCTCCAATCCCTAACAAGGACTCATTTGCCACTAAAGGTGAATGGGTCTTGTTAGGTCCTTCCAAAAATCTCTGAATTTGATCTATAACTTCCAGGTCTGCTCTTCCCCTTTGCACTTTGAAATTCCTACTTTCATAATCGGATTTTCCTATAACTTGCAAGAAAAATATGGTAGCTTTTTGGTGGATAGAATTTTTCCTTAGTCAAACCCCTTGTTGGTAATTAAACCTTTGATGATGAATGAAAATATAAAACATGTAATTGTGTGTGCAGTCCTAATCTTAAGTGTGTTTAAGACTAAGATCTATGAAAATGTAAAGGAAATTCTATTCAATTTTGTTAGAATAAAACCCTAAATGTAACATGAACAATGAAAATGACTCACTAAAGAAGATGTCTAATCACCTCAATAAGTCAAAAATCTAAATATAACTCTTGTAGTCTACAAATAAGATGATTATAGAAGATGGAATCACTTAGAAAATAAGTCCTTAGGCTTGGTTGTATGTCTTGAGCATCTCCCAAGGGCCAACACCTAGAATCTTCCATGGTTCTCCATAGGCATCTATCATCAACCTTCACTAATGCTTGATCTTTGACACAAAATGAGCTTGAAGACCTTGTAATGTTGCTCCAAAATTACCTTTTTCTTGTTTATTGAATATGAATACTTGATCTCATGAAAGTTATTTGTCTCTTTAAAGCTTGCTTGAAATATTGTTCTCTCTAGTTGAAATCATGTAAAATAGCCTTGAATTTATACATAATTTGAGAATTAACCTTGAAATTCAAACAATTCAAGCCGACACCAGATCTAGAGATAAAAATTATTAAACTCCCACTATAATGAAATTCAGAAAGAGGGTCCTTATTAAGGCATGACCCATTCGCCACCTAGGGTGAATGGGTCCTGGCACTGTTTTCTATGACCTTTCCTTCAGGGAATGAAAGTACATCAAAAACCCATATGAAATATGCAAAGAAAGGGGGTCCTATAGAGGAAGGACCCATTCACCACCTAAGGCGAATGGGTCCTAGCACTAGTTTATAAGACCTCAAATTTTCCCAATTAAATGTTATGTAATTTGAATTATGGGTGTCAGGATAGATCTTGAAGAGGCGTCACAAATAAGACTTAAATTTGAATTAAAGGGGCTAATTAAATCTAACTAATCACAATTAATTAATGAGGCCCTAGAGAAATGTGAAAGTGTGTTACAACACTTTACAACACCATAAATAGGGTATACTTTAAGTACATGTTATTAAAAAGGGGCCCAAGATCAATGTGAATGTGTTACAACACACTACAACATTAAACCTTGGCAAAATTAGGTTATTTTTGTATCAATTATTTTCAAATTAATTGTGAAAAAGGACCACTTTTTTTGAAACTACATTTGTCCCCCACTTTAGTTGTCATATTATACTACATGAATATACAAGCTAAAGGAAATATCTAGTATGAAAAGGATACTCATATGGATTTTTTAGGGAGAATGAAGCCCCCACTATAGCTACCTATAAAACCACAATGTCAAGAACCACATCCTACAACATAGATTCATCAGATGCTTAAAATTCCTCTTATCAAACTTCTACGGAGAATTGAATTCAAAGGTAGATGTATGCCCCCCCTTATTCTGATTGCTTTATAAAGGTGGAATTAGGGTGAACACGAAACCAAATCAAATCACCTAGGTCATATCATAGGGTATTTACAAGTGCCATACCATATAGTGATAGACATTTGATGAGACTAGGAGCAGAATTATGAATCCAATGCAACAAACGACATTGAAAATGGAGTCCTCTAGCTCCCTATATGCTGATTTGAATGAATTTCTCTTTTATATGAATAAGCTTTATTTACTATGCTTTTACTATATACTAATGAAAATGAATCTTTTTACTATTCATTTAACATTTACCTTGTTGCAATTTTACCTTGGTATAAAGTGAGTGAGAATATCCAGCTAGAGAGTCTACAAGCCCTCGAGGTTGGACGAGATTTGCAATGATGCAGCTCAAGGCATCCTTTGACACATAGTGAGTGCATTCTATTAAGCTTTTTCATCATTTTTATGCTTTTACTGCACTTTTTTATGTAATTAGAGTAATTTTAGGATCTTAGAACATATTGGCGCAAAGCGTCCCACTTTGGCCTAAAGTGTCCCAAAATAGTTGAAAGTGTCTAAGACCCCCATCCAAAGATGGCCTAGGTGTCCATATTTTTTGAAAAGTTTCTTAGAACAACTTTAGTGATACCGATTATTTGATTTATAACTTATTCCATGTAATTTTCCTTTTAGGTTCCCCCTCGAGCCCAACAACACCTAAGAGGGAGGAAGTTTTGCTTCCTACGTGAGTAGTGACATGACTTTTAGAGGAGGATATTCAGTTGCTTTAGGAGGTTGGTTTTTTTTGGGTGTACCTCATGCCACCTATGAAGTACCATGATGGTATGCTACTAGCCCTAGCTGAGGGATGGGATGCAAGTACTTGCACCTTCCATCTTTCGATTGGGGAGATAACATTCACCTTAGAGGACATTCATCGCATCCTATAGATTCCTATCCAGGGCGAGTATGTGCGATTAGTTAGTGACAAATCATTTTCTTAGATGAGAGATGATATTTGGTATTGTCTAGAGCGGCCTATCTAGTGTTCGAGCATTGGACCATGTGTGGAGCTTAAATGGCTCCTAAACATGTAGTCACCACTTCTACAATGGATTATGATTAACAATTCTCACATTAGTGTTAGATGGTCGAGGGGCACACCTAGATGGTGGCCTAGTTTATACTATTAGGGGGATGGAGGAGCAACGAACTGTTTATGCCTAGAGTCGCAACATGATCGCCCACTTGTACTATGATTTGAGTCGATTTACATTCCAAGAGCTCCATAGCATTGTGCATTGTACATTGCTACAGATATGGTGTTTTGAGCATATTACCTATATGAGGCCTATAGAATTTCCTATCATAGCATCCCTGGATGATCCGAGGGTCTTCAATTATCCCCTCAAATAGTCATGGCAGGAGGGAGACCTATTATATTGGAGGAATAGATTTGACCAGTTGGATGAGGATGACATCTACTAGAGACCATATCAATGGATACCATAGTGGGAAGATCACAAATATGATCTATGTAGGCTACAAATGGACAAGTTTTTTTTGGGCAAACATGATTATATAGTTAGACCTTTCTATTATGACCATGTGATGAGATAGTTCAGGCACATCCAGGTACCTCCACGTTTCAGACTGACATACTGATGATCAACACGAAGTACTACCAGTCTTGGGGACAGTCGTTGTCTTACTAGGGTTGATGACGTAGGTACCACTCTGGCCTATGAGGAGTGGTGTATTATAGGTAGGCCAACATCAATGTTCCCTCTACACCACCCTATGGGTTTTGTTAGACCTCTTCCAGATTGCAGAGGGGACAGAGACAATTATCACATAGATGTAGCTACAAATGATGAGGATACCATGTCAAATGTCTTTGTAGGTTTGGATGAGGAGGATGAGGATTACGAGGATGGTGATGATTAGGAGGAGACATAGTTTATGAGTTCGGATATTGTTGAGACCGAGGAGGATCCAGTTGCCTTTGATAAGGTAGAGATATCACCTATTAGATTGACTAGATCATGTGCCACAACTAGGATAGAGATCCATATGTATGAGCATGAGGAGGCCAGTGGTACTAGGCCACCCACACCACTAGCATAGAGAGGGGCTACCGTTATATGGTTAGACCCCAATCATCAGACTGGAGAGCTAGGTGATGAATTCATAATATTTTTGTACAAATGCATGCTTTATATATATATGCCTTATATAAGGGAACTGTTGAGCTTGATTCAAAAATTCGGGTTTTATGCAACACTATTGGACTCATGATCTAACTAGGGGTGCAATGACCCAGTCAAAGCGAAAACAAACATTAGCACACGACTTGGACTCTTGGTGTAATATATGTTCCCAACAAGAATTAATGGATGTGTGATCAAACACATCACTAGTTGTGTGATCCAATGCTACATTGGGTCTCTATTGTAATAGGATTCCATTCATGGCATTACTAGAATCCAATTGACACATTCCTAGCTTGAGGCATGGAAATGCAAGTGCATGTTGAGTTGCATTGTGTGGCATAATTGTTGTATGTGTGTCACTCAAGACCGAGTTGCATTGTTGGAAATGGTGCAGACTTTGTGGAGCTCGCTGGTTACATTAAAGGGAGGCACAATTTAGTTTATAGTCACGGTGAATAGATCGGCTAAGTAATAGGAGCTCAATGTATGTGAACTTGCTATGTGAAGTGAGATCCTATTATAGTGTACTCTCATATATGCAATATTGTGAAGGGGTTTTGGTGTGAGCTAAAGAGGTGCATCTTTTTCCCCCTTGTATCATATCGGTGAAAGGTTTATTTTCTGAGTTATAAGTGCATCACACTTGGTGTTGTGACTAAGCTAAGAACTCTTGTGGGGTATTTTATAATGGCTATAAGTTGTGCAAGTATTCTCGACTGTGTCAGACTTGCATGAGATGGATCCTTTGCATCATAAATTTGATGAGGTTTAATAAGAACAATAAGTTGCCCCTATATCTGTGTTCACTCACATGCTTGTTAAGTTTGCATTGAGATCTATTTACTTTACTATATTACTGGTTGCATCCAAGTTCTGAATTCACAATATTAATTTGAGGTGAGGCGTAACCCAGGCAGCGAGCTAACCAGGTCTCCTTGAGCTAGGTGAGATGTTGTTTTAGTGCCGCACGAGGTCGCTTAGGCTAGCCCTGTGACAATTGGTATCAAAGAGGTTTTAGTGACTAAACTCAATCGATTGTAGCATCTTCTAGTTTTTGTGTGGAATGCATCCATGGTGGGTAGAGGTTTCAGAGACGTTGAGTTCGACCCTTCAACTGAGCATGAGCAACTTGTATCAGGAGTGCATACTGGGCGCAGTGAAAACTGTGATCACCCTAGAATGCATGATTGGTTGTAGGATCTAGAGACTCGTGTGTCTGCGACGAAGGCCTTGGAATTGGATGAGCACGCCACCAACTTGGAGAATGCATACAGTGGGATGGTGACCAATATTGTTACAATGAAAAATGAAATAGATGCACTCCAGAAGGAATGTAAGTTTCTATGTGAAGGTCAAACTTTGCACAACATGCTCCTCCCTCATAGTGGGGTTCAATCCTCCAGTAAAGGTTCAAGCCTAGTGGATAATTATGATGGGAAGTGTGATGATAAGGGCTTGGAGAATTTCTTCTAGGACATTAAAGAGCTCTTTTCAAATATGCATGTGTTGTATGATGAGGCCCAAGTGAAGAAAGTCATCTCTTTCCTCATCAGAAGTGCGTAAGTATGGTGGAGGTTGAGATAGGTTGACAAGCAAGTTGGGCATCTTGTGGAAGACATTGATACCTGGGATGAGTTGAAGGATGCACTACATGAACAATTCTGACTTGGTAACTCAGAGTGGATTGTGTGAGCTTAGTTTGATGAACTCAAACACTCAAGAAAAGTGCAAGACTATGTGAAGCCTTTCTAGACTTTGGTGTTGGAAGTGCATAAGGGAATGAATGACTTTGAGAAGCTCTATTTATTCATGTGTGGCTTGCAATCATGGGCGTAAGTGGACTTGCATCGTCAAAACATGCAAGCACTACCTTAGGCCATTGTTGTGACCAAGCGACTCCTTGATTTCAAAGGGGATGTGGTCAAGGGGTATGGCAGAGGTAAGTATAAAGCTGCGGACAAAGGTAGACCATTCTAAAACAAGAACAAGAAGTGCAGGGGTATGCCCTACCCCAAGCATAATGAATCCAAGAACAACAAGAAGTTGGGCGGAAAGCCTCAGAAGGAGCGGCCCTCTAATTCTCAGAAGAAATGAGATAAGAACTACTTTATTTGTGGTTGACCAGATCACTAGGCACAAGAATGTCTAGAGAAAAAAAGGCTCAATGCAGTGTTGAACCCTAAAGAGTCAATTGCTAAGATGGGAGCTTTGCAACTTTTGGCTATAGTTCGCGACAACATGCAAGTTAATGTGTCATCCCAAGATACCTTGGCTCTGCACGATTTGTGCTTTGTTGAGGCCTTTGGATTGACAAATATTCTAGTAATGTTGGATTTTGGTGTGATGCACTGCTATATTTCTGCAAGCAAGGCAAGGCGACTCAAACTTCTAATGGTTGAGGGACATAAGTCATTCAATAGTGTAAATGGACTGGATGAGAAATGCATGGGGGATATCTAAGGTGTACATGTGTGGGTTGGGTCATGGTCTGGTACCATTAATTTGGTGGCCATCAACATGACTGACTTTGACCTAATCTTGGGTCAAGATTTCATTCGATAATCCTATGTGATGTTGGCCCCTCATCTCGACTATGTCATTTTCATGGATCCCAGACAACCAAGCATGTTACAGACCATGAAATTTGGTCTTGACAAGTAGGTGGTTTTTGTAATGAGTTTGTGTTGAGCTTCTCAGGACTCTGATAAGATCTATCTGGCATCACTCCTTGGTGATTGGGACAAAGAGGCATAAACCAAGTCCTCAAATCCCCAGGATGTGTAGGATGTCATAGATAGGTATTCAGACATCATGTAAGAACAGTTGTCCATAGAACTCCCACCTAGGAGGCATGTGGATCACTGTATTGAGTTGGAGCTAGGAGCTCTCCCTCCTACAAAGGCTCCCTATCGATTATCTACTCCTGATGCAAGAGTTGAAGAAACAACTTTTAGTGCTCACTAAAGCCAGGTTTCTCAGAACATCACATTCTCCTTATGCTACACCTGTGTTGTTCCAACACAAGAAAGATGGCTCCTTGCAACTCTGTGGTGACTATCGAGCTCTTAACAAGCTCATGATAAATAACAAGTACCCGCTACCTATCATAGTGGATATTTTTTACCAAATCACAGAAGCAAGGTACTTTACCAAGCTTGATTTGCATCAAGGTTACTATTAGATTAGAATATCTCCTGGGGATGAGGAGAAGACTACCATCAATATGCGGTATGGCTCCTATGATTACTTGGTCATTCCTTTCATCTTGACCAATGCACCGGCTACCTTCTAAACCTTGATGAACAATGTGTTCCATCCTTTGTTGGATACATGTGTGGTCATCTATTTGGATGACATCTTGGTCTCTACCTGAACACTTGAGGGACACCAAGCTCATTTGGCGGAAGTCTTTGAGCTACTGCGATAGAATAAGTTATTTGTTAAGAAGAAGTGTTTTCGCCCAGATCGAAGTATAGTTCCTTGGTCATATTATTGGCCATGGCTTATTGAAGCCAGATCCAGAGAATTTGTGTGCTATAAAGGACTGGGAGCCTCTCAAATTTGTGCATGAAGTGCGCCAATTTCTAGGACTGGAAAACTACTATCGCAAATTCATTTTTGTTTATTCAAGGATCTTTGATCCCTTAACCAATTTTCTAAAGAAGGATTGTAGATGTAGATGGTGACCTAAGTAGAAAGATGCATTTGAGCAACTCAAGAGGAAGCTCACCGAAAAACTTGTGTTCGTGCTAGCGAAGTATGGTGAGTCATTTGAAGTTCAAATGGATGCATGAGATTTTGCATTAGGTGGGGTCCTCATGCAAAATGGGCATCCTATAGCTTATGAATATAGGAAGCTTAATGACAGAGAAAGGAATTACTCTGCTCATGAGAAAGAAATGACGATGATCATACACTACTTGCGAGTGTGACAACACTATCTTCTGGGTGTGTCATTTGTTGTGAAGACAAACAACATGAGTAACACCTAATTCAAGTCACAAGCCAAGTTGACTCCCAAGTAGGCACAGTGGCAGGTTTCTCTAGCTGAGTTTGATTACGAGCTCTTGGATAATCCAGGATGACACAACAAATTTGTTGGTGCATTGAGTCAAAAGACTCAACTCTCCACCTTAGGATAACACCTTGGGTTTGCGGCAAACCAAATTGGAATCACCAAGCACATTTTGGAGAGACTCAAGGAGGGACTACAGAATGACTCCCAAGCTTATCAGATTGTAAATCAGGTAAAATTTGGTTGGACTCGCCAATTTCATTTACATGATGACTTGCTTTATTTCCTAGATTCCAAGTTCTATGTGCCAAAATGGGAAGAACTGCGAAGGGAGCTCCTGTCTAAGTGTCATGACTCATTGTGGGTGGGACACCTTGGGTAGAAAACAACCCTTGCTCTACTTGAAAGAGGTTACTTCTGGCCGAGCATGAGAGAAGATGTGAAGGCATATGTGTGCACCTATTTAATGTGCCAATAGGAGAAAGTAGTGACACAACACCCTGGCAGTTTGTTGCAACCATTACCTATACCAGTGCAGCCCTCAATGAGTGTAAGCATGGAATTTATCACCTAGCTACCCATGGTAGATGGATTTTCAAGTGTGATGGTCATGGTAGATCTATTTTCCAAGTATGTTGTCTTTGTTGCATGCAATTTTCCTTGTCCAGCTAAGGTCGTGACAAGTATTTTTTCAAGTTTGTGGTGAAATAATGGGGTGTGCCTCTTAGCATCATCTCAGATTGGGATCCAAGGTTCATGTCCAACTTTTGGGTGGAACTCTTCAAATTGATGGGCATGAAGCTTCTGATGTCAACAGCCTATCATCCATAGACATATGGGAAGATGGAGTGCATAAACAAAATTTTGGAGGACTACCTTCGTCACTTTGTTTGGGTGGACCAAACCAATTGGCCATAGTTACTAGATGTGGCCTAGTTTAGATATCATTTGCAGAAGTTAAGTGAGAGCCAGTTTTCACCCTTTGAATTGGCTATAGGGAAGCAGCCATTAAAACCACATTTAATTCTATGTGGTTACATGGGTCCAAGCTCTGAGGTAGTGGAGTATGTGAAAAGGTTCAATGATTGTGTTGATTTGACAAGATACCACCTAAGGCAACAGACTGTATGAAAAGAGATGTGGATGTGCACTATAGGCTAGTAGAATTTCAAGTTAGAGATTGAGTTCTACTCAAGATGGACTAGTAGCAATTCAAGACACCCAAAGGATTGAGTGCATCGTTGATTCGAAGGTGGGATGGTCCCTTCGAGGTGACCTAGTGTATTGGTAAAGTCGCGTATTGACTTAATCTACCCTTACATCTGAAGATGCATCCCATGTTCCATGTCAGCTAGTTGAGAGTAGATCATCCTAACAAGGATGATCTAATGTGCAACATTCCCATCTGAGGAACTTCTAATGTGATCAATCATCCTAATCAAAAAGTGGAGAAAGTTTTGGCTATGCGAACTAGGGGTTATAGGAGGATGGCTTTTCGAGAGTTCCTCATCCAATGGGAAGGAAAGCCAGTAGACAAAGTCACTTGGGAAAGAGTTGAGTCACTTTGGCATGATGAAGAGAAGGTCATGGAGTTCCTAGAGGGGAACTTAGCTTAGTCTAATTGAGCCCACATTTTGCATCCTAGTGCAGTAAAGTCTCTACGTGGAGTCAAGGCCGAACACCGGCTCCAGGGGCGTCGCCTAAATTGGGTGGGGGAGAATATAAGGGAACTGTTGAGCTTGATTTAGACATCTAGGTTTCATGCAACACTATCAGACTCATGATCTAACCGGGAGTGAAATGAACCAATCAAAGAGGAAGAAAACATTGGCTCGCGACTTGGACTCTTGGTGTAATACGTGTTCCTAGCAAGCATTAATGGATGCATGATCAAACACATCACTAGTTGTGTGATCCAATGATGTGTTGGGTGTGTGTTGCAATAGGATTCTAGATGTGGCATTACTATAATTTGATTGACACATTCTTGGCTTGAGGCATGGCAATGCAAGCTCATTCTGAGCTACATTGTTTGGCAGAACTATTGTATGCATGTCGCTCAAGACCGAGTTGCATTCTTGGAAATGGTGCGGACTTTGTGGAGCTTTTTGGTTCCATTAAATGGATGCATAGTTCATTTTATAGTAATGGTGAATAGATTGGCTAAGTAACAAGAGCTTATTGTATGCGAACCTTCTGTGTGAAGTGAGAGCGTAGTGTACAATGTATTCTCATATATGCAATATTGTGAAGGGTTTTTGGTGTGAGCTGAAGAGGCACATCTTTTTACCCCTTGTATCAGATCAGTGCAAGGTTTACTTTATGAGTTAGAAGTGTGTCACACTTGGTGTTGTGACTAAGCTAAGAACTCTTGTGGGATATTTTGTAATGGTTGTAAGTTTTGCAAGTATTCTCGGTTAAGTCCAACTTGCATGAGCTTGATCCTTTGCATCATAAATCCGGTGAGGTATAATAAGAACAATAAGTTTCCCCTATATCTGTGTTCACTCACATGCTTGTTAAGTTTTCATTGAGATCTATTTACTTTACTGTGTTATTAGTTGCATCAAAGTTTTGAAGTCACAATCTTAATTTGAGGCAAGGCATAGTCCAGGAAACAAGCTCACCAGGTCTGCTTGAGCTGGGCAAGATGTTTTGGTGTCACACGAGGTTGCTTAGAATAGCCCCGTGACATCTTATATTTGATTATGATAATTACTAATATTCTTATGATTTCTATTTTATAGGATCTACCCAGGAGTAGCGTGAGCTCTACCAATGAGCAGTCACAACACGGATGCCTCAACTGCATATCGAGGATGATATACTTGGAGAGTAAGTGGCCCCACCTTTGATGGGACCACATGTGGACCTCTTCGAGTCTATGGTGAGGTTGGGTGTAGCATACGAGAGGGACAAGAGCTGTGTTTACCAGATTTAGATAGGGCTAATAGCAGTCCTAGCCTCTAGATTTTCTACCAATAGTAGAGTAAAGAGTGACTTGTGGGTAGAGGTTTCAAGGTCATGGGAGGAGCTCTTGAGGGTACAAGTGGATAGGGATCGTATAGATTGAGAGTGCATCCAGGAACTTGTACAAGAGGTGAGAGCATCTAGGTTGGTGGAGGGTGTATATCCAATCTCATCCAGGTCACGATCCCATACTACTATATCACGACAACCTCAGAGATCACCAGCCCCCGAGGGAGCTGGCACTCATGGACCCTATTAGTTTATGTATTCAACGATGCATATGTACCTAAAACTTTTGATGATATATATATGAGAATTTGTCTTTATGTTTTTATGATCTTGTGTTTAATTAAATGTCAATGTGATTTATCAAATATCCTATGTAAGAATATCTAATAAGTGTCTCCATGATTTAATGCTTTACGTGATCTAATTAAACCATTTATAGTTTATGTTAGATGCTACACTGTGATTAAATATGTTATGTTAACTTAAATACTCCTATGATCTAATAATATTAAATCCATATAAGGATTTAAATTAGCATAACACATTGTATTTTGAATAATATGGCAACTAAAGTAATTAAACATTGTATTTTGAATAATATGGCAACTAAAGTAATTAAACAAAGTATTTGAATAATTGCCATAGAATCTAGGATACACACATGTTATCATGTATCAAAGAAGAAAGAAACGTGAGATAAAATAGAAAAATATCTACTTAACGTAACAACATTGCTCTAAAATACTATTCAAAACAGGAAATACTAGATGTAATATCGACACAAATGTGTGGCATTTATAGGTTCTTTTAGAGGTGTACCATCCATTTATGTCAATGTGTAAGCTCCAGACCCATAGTTTTCTTTGATAATGTAAGGTCCTAACCAGTTAGGGATGAAGTTTCCTTTCTCATTTGGGAGGGAATTGACATTTCATTGATTTTTGTATAACACTAGGTCATCTTGATTGAATTCATGAGGGATACAATTATCATTGTAACCATGTTGCATTCTTTTAGTGTAAGCTTGTAGATGCTCAAGAGAATTGATACATTGTTTGTTGATAATTTCCAGCTAATGCAATCATTGTTCTTTGTAAGTAGTGTCATCAATGAGCCCTTTAAGAGAAATTCTCAGGAAAGGAATTTCTAACTCTCAAGGCATTATTGTTGCAGCACCATAGACCAAGTTATACGGAGTATTTTTAGTTGATGTTCTAACACTCGTACAATAGGCCCATAATGTGTAGGTTAATTTCGTATGCCAATCTTTATTGTATTTACCAACTATTTTTTGCAAAAAAATTTCAATAGTCTTGTTAGTTGCTTTTGCTTTTCCATTTGATTATGTATAGTATGGTGTTGAAAAATGATGTTGAATATTGTTCATGTTTCCAAGAATTTCTTCACATCATTATTTTTGAATGAAGTTCCATTATCTGAAACTAATATAAAAGGGAGACCAAAGTGAGCAATAATATGCTCCAATATGAAATGACATATTGCATCAATTGTTTTGGAATGAAGGGGGATAGCTTCTACCTGTTTCGTGATGTAATTAGTTGCAGCAATGATAAATGTATGTCTAGCAAAAGAAGGTGGTGATATGTTCCCAAGAAGGTCCAAACCCCAAACTGAAAAATGGCCAAATAGGAACTTAAGCATGAATTTTGGAGGCAGAGGCATGAATAAAATTTTTGTGTTCTTGACATTTATGACATTTCTTCATGTACTCAAAACAATCTTGTTCCATGTGTCTCCAATAATAGCCTATGCGGATTAATTTTTGAACCAAGGATCTCCCTCCAAAATGTCCCCCACAAGCACCTACATGAGCTTCTTCAAGTGTTATAGGGATTTTAGATTGTTTAAGACATCTAAGTAAGAGGCCATTAAATAATCTTCTATATAGAACGTCTTCCAAGATTATGTATTTGGATGCAAGTTTTTGCATATGAGCTCGAGTGTTCTTAGTTGTAGGCTCATGAAAGGTATCATCTTTTAAATAGTTGAATATCATTGCATACCATTCATTATAATTATTAGTATCAATCAATAACACTTCTTTTCTCTCATCATCTATCGATGGTTTAGGGATCATTTGAACTTTAAATGTGAAGGTGACAAGAGGATCATCAAGAGATACAAGCGAAGCGGCACTTGCCACAACATCTGTGTGATGATTGTCCTTTCATTGGATGTTGTCTACCGTATATGAGTCAAACTTGTCTAATAATATCATTGTAAGATCTCTATATCAGACAAGCTTATCATTCTTTTCTTGATATGTCCCATTTATTTTTTTAATATAATTAAGAGCAAATCCTGAAATATAGAGATTTGTTTTACTTTTAACGCTAACACATGTATACCAACTATTAAATCCTCATACTCCATAGTACTATTTGTACATAGAATGTTTAGATGAAAGATAGGGAATAGGCTAACATGAAGGAGGAATTAATATAACTCTTGCTCCATAGCCCATTCTATATTGAGAACCATCAAAATACAATCCCATGTTTCTTTATCTTTTTTAATAGCCAACACATTCTCATCTAGGAATGAGTCTATATTAGGTAATACTAGGGGAGAAGGAGCACTAGCTAAGTGGTCAGTCAAGGATTGTCCTTTAATTGCTTTTTGTGAGACAAACTTAAGGTCAAACTCAGTTAACAACATAACCCACTTAGCTAAGCATCCTAATAAAACCATCTTAGTAAAAAGATGTTTTAAGGGATCAAACTTTTTCATGACATGAATTTAGGCGTTCAATAAATAATGTCTCAATTTACTAGTAGTGAACAAAAGAGCCAAACATTGTTTCTCTATCGTCATGTAAAATGTCTCATAATCAATCCAGATTCAGCTAATGTAATAAACAAGATGTTATTTACCATTATGATATTATTGAGCCAACAATGCTACAAGAGCATGGGTTGATGCTGCAGTGTAAAGGATGAATTGCTTGTGTTGCATAGCGGGTTGTAAAATAGGTGGAGTAACAAGATAATCTTTCAAACTCTCAAAGGCCTAATTACACTCCTCATTCCAGTTAAACTGAACATCTTTCTTAAGGAGTTTCATGAATGGTAATGTTCAATCCACTAAGGAAGCTATGAAATGGTGGATAGCCTAAATCCTTCCTTGTAACATATGTAATTGAGATATGTTTCTAGGAGGTGGCATGCTAATAATAGCATCAATTTTCTTCATGTCCACCTCAATGCCCCTATGAGATACAATAAAACCTAGAATTTTTCCACTATCTATGCCAAAGACACATTTCTTCGGATTCAATCTCATATTGTACTCTTGCATTCGCTCAAATATTTTACGAAGAACATTTACATGGTCTTGTCGAGTTAAATATTTTGGCTAGAATGTCATCAACATAATCTTCCAAGATCTTATGTATGTAATCATGAAATATCAATGTCATTGCTCATTGATATGTTGCACCTGCATTTTTCAATCCAAAGGGCATGACTATCCAACAAAATGTTCCCCAAGAAGTCATGAATTTTTTCTTGTATTGGTCTTGAGGATTGATAAAGATTTGGTTATATTTGGAAAATCCATCCATGAATGACAAGGCATGCCCTACAGTCGAATCTACTATCATTTCAATTTTAGGAAGGGGAAAGTCATCTTTTAAAGATGATTTATTCAAATCTTTGAAGTCTGTACACATCCTAATATGATTATTAGGTTTCGCAACTACGGTGATATTTGAAATCCATGGAGAATAATCAATAGGTTGGATAAATCCAACATCAAGAAGTTTCTCAATTTCAGTTTTAGCCAGTAAGGCAATCTTAGGATTCATCTTTTGTATTTTCTATTGCACTGGTTTAGCATCTTCCTCAAGGACTATGTTATGTGTTATAATCTTAGCATCAATTCCCAACATGTCTAAGTAAGTCCAAGCAAAGAGTTTAGGAAAGTCATGAAGAAAAGTTACATGATCTTCTTGTTCATCTTCGTCAAGGAACTTCCCTACTTGAATTGGTTTATCCTCATTGTCGATATCCATCGGTATATTGATTGTATCTCCCAAAGGAAGTGATTTTTATTTTTCTATTTCAAGATTATATTCCTCTTTATCCTTGAAAATTTCATTTCTTTCCTTTTCTTCCTCATCTTGTTTAGTACTAACCATAGCACATGTAACCTATTTCTTTGTGAGAGGGTTGAATAACTTATCATGGAATCCTAGCATTTATTTTAAACTTTCATCATCCTCAAAGTATTTCAGACTCATCAGAATTTATATCAATCAAATCGGGATGCTTCAAGGTGAGAGTTGGTTTGCTAGAGTTAAATATGATAGTGTTGATATTGAGTGAAGGTCACTTTGTTGCTTGTGTTATCTTAGAAGGGAAATATCCTAAACCACTTTTTGTTTCTTGTGTGTTAGGATCTATAGGAATATGGATGCCTTGCTCTTTCTTCCCACATCCTTTTCCATTATAGCCAAGTTGTTTCATTAGATTTTAACCTCTCCCATAAATTCTTTCCATTTCTTTCGAGTTTGGTGGTTGTTGATACTCCATCTCATCAAAAAAGTTTGTATATCTTGTGTCTTCTTCCAAAGTAGATGAGGTAGATGGTTGTGAGATGAATTTTTAATTTCATGTTGGCATTATCATTGGTTTCTTTTTCTTTTCAGTGCCTTTTGTTGTTATCTTATATTCTCCCATGAATGTTGGCATGAAATCCAAGGAACCCCAATCATCTTCCAACAACTTAGTAAGTTCATCAATGTTTGTTTCATGTTCTTTTTCTTCTTTTGTAACTTCTTGTGGTGTACTAGATTCCAATGATTCTAAAGGATCTTGTCCTTCTCTTTTGGCCATCAAGAAACTTTCAAGTTTGGGATCAGATTTTAGTTTGTATACTTTGTTGTTATAGACATACTTCATGACACGATGCAAAGTAGAAGGAACACCATTCATTTCATGAATCCAAGGTCTCCCTAAAAGGATATTATAGGAAATATCATCAAGCATAACATGGACTAGAGTTTGTAATGTTACTTCCCCAACCCTGATAGGTAATGTGATGACTCTGAGTAGTTGTTTTCCTATGTCATCAAATCCGTGAATAGATAAAGAATCGGGTTTAATATCATTTTTATTCATTTTTATCTTTTTCAAAAGGCTCACACTACACACATTTAGGGCAAAAACATTGTCAACAAGGGTTTGTTTTATCGCATTTTGATCGTTATAGACTATTATGTTGAAAGCTTCATATTTCTTCTAAATTTCTAAAGGAGGTAACTCACTCTGGTGAAAAACTATGTCCAAGTTCATTTCATTCATTCCTTGAATTAGCACTGCTACATCATTTGAACTAGTGTTAGGAGGAACCGTAACTTTTTGCAAAGCCTCTTGGAGCATGCTATGATAACTAGGTGATACTTCAAGTAGTTCCCATATAGAGATCTTAGCAGGAGTACTCTTAAGGTGTTTAACAAGATTATATTCATTTCCATTGTTTGTCATCAAACGTGGAGCACTAGGAAAGATAGGATTAGGAAATGGTAATGAAACAAGAATTGTTTGTTGTTTCCTATTGTTCCTTGTATTGTAGGTATACGGAATGATATTATAACTCTTTTTTTGTGAAGCATTACCATTGTCAAGTGAGGTCTTATTTTTCAGTGGTTCAAGGATAAGCATAGGTTTATTTTGAACCTATGGTTGTTGTGAAGGAGGATAAATTTTGAGTTGTGGTGTGATGGTATTAACGTCTTTGTATTTTTATTTTTCATGACAAGCCTTAGTGGATGAACCTTGCGAGCTAAATTCCTCAAGGGCTTCATCTAGCATGTCAAAGTCATCACTACTAAAAGGCTTAAGGGATAGGTTAACCTTTAAAAGGAAACTTGACATGACTTTGTTTGATGTTTTTTATTATTTTTGTCTTTTGTTTTATTTTCTAATGAATGCAAAATGTAATCTAACTTGTCTATGAATGCAATAATACTAAAAAATGTAGAACTCTAATGCCACTTTTAACTAAAATATGCAATAAATTATTTTTCCAATGTTACTAAATCTAGCAAATAAACAAGAATTTGAAAGAAAAAATGTTTTTTTTCATACTATTACTTCTTAGATATCATAATAGAGGCAACAATGATTAGAAGAAAGCCAAAAACCACTTAGAATTTTTGCTACCAAAAGTTATATAGGGTCTTGGTGTAGGTATTTGCAGGGACTAGAAATGGATCTAAAACACCATAACATACCTAGAAATCTTGTTGATCAAGTTGTCCAAGGACTCATTCACCACTAAAGGTGAATGGGTCCTAGTTTTATGGTTTTTTGAGTTTGATTTTAGTTTTTGTGTGTTATTTTTGTGTATATGTTGTCTCATATCTATAAAAGTGAATTTTGTAAAAGATTTTTCAGATGAGGTCTCTAAATGCTTCTTTTACTATGATGAAATGATGACTAATATATGAGAAAATATAGAATTCAATTTGAATCTAAATGCTTGAATGATGATGTCAATGTGAACAAGATGAAAAACTAAATAAAATTTACAACACTTTTTCATATTTTCAATGAATATAAGCAATGCAAACATGCAATTTTGCTCCAAATTCAATGTTCACTAATGCACAATGAAGAAACCCTAAATGCAATGCAAACTAGGATCTAAGATTTTAATGCACTCTAAATCAGAAAATAAAAATGTGAAGAGGGGTCATGTTCACCAAAATGAAACATAGAGAAAAAGGGAGAAGGAAATGAAGTCTTTAACCCACTTTTTCTAGTTAGGGTTTCATTCAAAATATGAGATCCAAGAACCTTGAAATAACTATCAACCCAAGATGTGAATTAAGTCAAGATTGAGGGATCTTGTAATCTTTCCTTTATACGAGGACGGGGTGGTGATCTAAATCACAACTTGAGGAGAATGAATTAAACCAATATGTAAACCCTAATTCTAGGTCTAACACATATAATGCATAAATATAACACAAAAACAATGAAATTGTAACTTATCTGGAAAAATAAGAAAGGGGTAATATTGTGCACCTGACCAAATCTATCTTTTTTGGATTGCTAATAGGGACTCATTCACCACCAAAGGTGAATGGGTCCTGGTAGACTTGTTTGGGGTTCTTTGAACTTGAAATAGAAGCTAGTATATTGTAAGATTTACTACCCTCCAATCCCTAACAGGGACTCATTCGCTACTAAAGGTGAATGGTTCCTATTAGGTCCTTCCAAAAATCTCTAAATTTGATTTGTAACTTCTAGGTCTTCTCTTCTCCTTTGTACTTTGAAATTCCTATTTTTGGATTTGGGTCTACCTATAACTTGGAAGACAAATTTGGTAGCTTGTTGGTGGATAGGGGTTTTCCTTAGTCAAACCCCTTATTGGTAATTAAACCTTTGATGATGAATGAAAATATAAAACATGCAATTGTGTGTGCAATCCTAATCTTTAGTGTGTCTAAGACTAAGATCTATGAAAATGTAAAGGAAATTCTATTCAATTGTGTTAGAATAGAATCTTGAATGTAACATGAACAATGAAAAAGACTCACTAAAGAAGATGTCTAATCCCCTCAATAAGTCGCAAATATGAATGTACCTCTTGTAGGCTGAAAATAAGATGATTATAGAAGATAGAATCACTTAGGAAACAAGTCCTTAGGCTTGGTTGTATGTATTTTGCATATCCCAACACCTAGAATCCCTCATGATTCTCCATAGGCATCTATCATCAACCTTCACTAATGCTTGATCTTGGACACAAAATGAGCTTGAAGACCTTGTAATGCTGCTCCAAACTTCCCTTTTACTTTCTTTTTGACTATAAATACTTGATATCATGAAAGTTCTTTGTCTCTTAGCTTGCTTGAAATCTTGTTCTCTCTAGTTGAAATCATATAAAATAGCCTTGTATTTATACATAATTTGAAAATTAACCCTGAAATTCAAACAATTCAAGTTGACACTAGATCTAGAGATGAAAATTATTAAAATATGGCCATAATGAAATTCAAAAAAGGGGTTCTTATCAAGGGAGGAACCATTCGCCACCTAAGGAAAATGGGTCCTGGCACTTTTTTCTAGGACCTTTCCTTCAAGGAATGAAATTACATCAAAAACCCATATGAAATATGCAAAGAAAGGGGGGTCCTATAGAGGGAGGATCCATTCGCCACCTAGGGTGAATGGGTCCTAGCACTAATTTCTAGGACCTCAAATTTTCCCAATTAAATGTTATGTAATTTGAATTATGGGTGTTGGGATAGATCTTCAGGAAACATCACAAATAAGGCTTAAATTTGAATTAAAAGGGATAATTAACTCTATATAATCACAATTAATTAATGAGACCTTAGATAAATGTGAAAGTGTGTTACAACACTTTACAACACCATTAATAGGGTATAATTTAAGTATATTTTATTAAAAAGGGGCCAAAGATCAATGTGAATGTGTTACAACACATTGCAACATTAAACCTAGGAAAAATTAGGCTAGTTTTGTATCAATTATTTTCAAATTATGTGTGAAAAAGGATGATTTTTTTTGACACTACACTTCCAAGGAGGGTAACTTGCTTTCGTGAAATTTTTTTCTATATTAACCACATTCATTCCTTGAACTAGGGCTGCCACATCATTTGGATTTGTATTAGAAGGAACCATAACCTATTGTAAGGATATTTGAAGCATAATGTGGTAGTTAGGTGAGGCTTGAATAAGATCCCATAAGGAGATCTTAGTAGGAGTATTCTTAAGTTGTTCAACAAGATCATACTCCTTTCCATTATGAAAAGGAAAATGAGGAGCACTAAGCAAGTTAGGATGAGGTAATGGTAATGAAACGAGAGTGGGTTGTGGTTTCCTATTGTTCCTTATATTATATGTGTGAGCAATAGTATTGTAACTGGGTTGTTGTGAAACATTGTTACTATCAATTTTCCTTGTAAAGTTCAAGATGTCTCCTATAGCTAATGGTTTCTTTTTAGGTGGTTCTAATATAAGGATGATTTTTTTTTGAATTTGAGATTGGTGTGAGGGTGGGTAAAGGAAAAGTTGAGGTGTGATTACGTTAATGTCTCTTTAATTATGGTTATTATGACAAGCCTTAGTGGATGAACCTTGTGAGATGAAGTCCCCAAGTGCTTCATCTAACATTTCAAATTCATCACTACTAAATGGCTTGAGGGATATGTTAACTTGGAAAAGGAGATTTGACATGGTGAAATAACTATGCTTTCTCCAAGGATTTCATCAATTTGTTCTTGTTTTGTTTGTTTCTTTTGATTTTTTTGGTTTTTTTTTTGTTTTCTAATGATTTCAAGATGTAAACTAATCTAAATGATGCAATAATGTTTAAAATGAAAGAAAATAAAGAAATCTAACACTATCTTTAACTGAAATATGCAAGAATTTTTTTCCTCAATGTTGCAAAATATAACTAAATGAGAAATGCTTTGAATGCACAAACAAACTATTTCACGAATTTTAATTTTGAGATCTAAAAAATAGTAACAGAAATGTGAAATAAAGACTAAAAGCACTCAAAAAAAAATTGAAAAGGTTTTTAAAGGGACTCATTTTCCCATGGGTGAATGAGTCCTAGGTCAGGGGTTTTTTAAATTGAATTTCTTGAATCAAAGGTTATCTTATGTGATTTCTATTTCTAATCTATAACAGGTATTTTTGTAACAGATTTTTCCAGATTAATGTATCTAATTGCAAGGTTAACTAAAGTGAAATGATGAACTATGTGACTATTTTTAGTATGAAATATGAATCTAAATCTGAATTTAGATGATTGAATGATGATCTTAATGTAAGTACAATGCAAAGTAAAT
The DNA here is from genome assembly GCA_007258455.2 of Sequoia sempervirens. Taxonomy (NCBI): domain Eukaryota; kingdom Viridiplantae; phylum Streptophyta; class Pinopsida; order Cupressales; family Cupressaceae; genus Sequoia; species Sequoia sempervirens. The sequence goes on from VDFB02281492.1 coordinate 1,059,662,451, forward strand.
ACAAACTTAATGCAATTTTTCTAATTTTTGATGATTTTAAGTGATGCAAACATGAAAATTTAACTCTAAATGAAATATTCACTAATAAAAAATTAAAGAACCCTAAATTTGATGCAACTAATGCAAACCTAGTGCAAAATAGTGCAAAACATAGATCTATAGTTAAAAGGACTCCAATTTTCAGAATTTTGTTGTGGGTAGGTGCAAAAATATGGGGGGGCAAAAAGTGTCCAACATTTTCTAAAAAAATTGAAAAGCCATAATGCGAGTGCATTAGAACACACTCATGTTATAGATTCAGTGTACCAAGCCTAAGGATTGGTCACATCGAAGCTATAACATGCTTGTAATAAAACATGAGAGTGTTATAACTATTTATAACAGAAAAGAAACATTCATCATTTTTCATTTCTACATTTTTTTTCCAAACATGTAGCCTTGAAACTATCAAAAGTGTGCTCACATTCTCAGAGACCAAATTATTTATCAATTTCTTGCTGAGTCTTCACCAAAATGCTTCCATGATGTCAAAGAAGTGTTAGGAGTAAGTTTTTTTTTTGTGAATTTGTTTCCAAATAAGTATATTTAAAAGGTTTTCTAATGTAAATTTATTTAATTTAAAGGAAATGATAATCAACCTCCCAATCTTTAAAATATTCCTTCACCTCAAACCAAAATACCTATTGAATAACAACCCCAAATCCAACAAAATACTCCTCCAAAAGTTACTCAACATCCCCTTGGAATTCAAAAAACATTAATGGGGGAAATTGAAAATAACTAAAAAAAAATTGAGGAGTTATTTGTGAGGTTGAAAGATCCTACAAGTTCAAGCTCACAAAGAACCACACTTGCAGAATCACTTGAAGCTATGTTAAAACATGTAGATTTAATCAGCAAGCAATCAAGTGGTTGGGTGGAGAAGAGACGAGAGTACAAAGAATATTATGTAAATAAACTATCCTACACACAAGTCAAAAATTACAAAATTACAAAATTTGACTTGTGTTCACTTTTCACAAACCCACAAATAAATCAACCTCTGCACCCTACAAGCAAGAGCTTTCCTATCCATTGGTGAAACCACCAAGGGATAAAGGACCATTTTTGGCAGAGGTGGTGGATGGTTTTTGACCATCCTCCATGCAACAATAATAAGGTCCTGCAATATTTCTTAAGGACACTCAACTGCTAGTTTTTCCTCAACAAAATCCCCAACTAATTTGATATGTGAGACTTCTAGGGTAGAGGTGGTGGGTCTACATAGGATAGAATAGGGGCACATCTTGATCCTTAATGGCCAATGACATGAGCACTCTCCAGACCAACTTATGAGAATGTGGATATCCCTTCTATTGTGAAGGAGAGTGTTGAGCTTGAGACTCTACATTGTATTAGTTCCTTGACCCAGAGCATCATAGAGTGTGCTACTCCTACAATATAACATGAGTTAAGGGAGACTTCAATGGGTAGGGTTCCACCCCATATTGTTTAGGCTTACAGGTCCACCTATGGTTATGACCCCACGAATAGTCAGGAGGTAGGTGCACAAGCTATGTCTGCAACTGACCAGTTGGTGATGATAGATGCCCTCTTGAATGAGGCTTTTGGCCTTGATACTTAGGTAAATGCTAGAAAGTTCATTAAAGTTAATTTAGCAAGTTTCATTTTTGAAATGCAAGATTAACTAAATTATTTTAATGATTGTAATGAAATTTTAGGGTCATAGCGTTCATTTTTTTTAGTGGTCCTCCACCTCCATATTATGCTATGACATGTATTGCTGAGGTATGTAACTAGTAAACAATTATAAATATTACATGTGGATAGCATTTTTATATGAATGGTATTATAATATCCATTTTTGGATGTTGAATAGGTGAATCTTGGAGATTTCATGGCCACACCTCCCAATGGTGGTGGAGTTAAAAGCTTCACTCAAGTAATAGAATAAAGAGTTTAACTAATTAATTGTACTGAATAGATTTGTGTAGTTTATATTCATATCATTGATTACATTGCATTGAAGCTCTTTCAAACTCAAAGCATTACTTTTAATTGCATAACTAATAATTAGATGTTGATAGATGAAAAAAATTCAATTACAATATAGTTTTTTAGAAAGTCAACATAAGAAGTGATGCAATTACTTCACATTGCATAAATAATAACTAGGAGCAGCTGGAAATTACATTTGCTTCTCATGACATTCCATGAGACCACATTTTATTGAGGAATTTTGAAAATAGTTCATACCTTGTCTATGCTAAGGATGCTTGGAAAGAATCTATCAAAGCATAATAGTAAGCAACAACATAGACAAGGTGATGAGCTGTTTGAAAAAATGCCTCAAAGAAATTTGGTCTCATGGTGATTTCCATCACCATGAGACCACATTTCTTTGAGGAATTTTTTCAAATAGCTCATTGCATTGTCTATGCTACCACATTTTCCATACATGTCTACCAAATCATTTTATCAAACAATTCACTTCCTTTCTACTAAGGATAAAAACCTAAAACATGTGCTTTCCAACAAAATATGGATGCTTAGAAAAAATATATCAAAGAATAATAGTAAGAAACAACATAGACAAGGCAATGAGTTGTTTGAAAAAATGCCCCAAAGAAATTTTGTTTCATGGTGATTTCCATCACCGTGAGACCACATTTCTTTGAGGAATTTTTTCAAACAGCTCACCACCTTGTCTATGCTACCACATTTCCCATACATGTCTACCAAAGCATTTTATCAAACAATTGAGTTCATTGCTGCTATGGCTGAAAGCCTAAAATAGGTGCTTTCCAACAGACTATGGGTTCTTAGAAAAAATATATCAAATCATAATAGTAAGCAATAACATAAACAAGGTGGTGAGTTTGAAAAAATAGTGCCACGAAGAAATGTGGTCTCATGGTGATGGAATGCCATTCCATAACCATGAGACCACATTTCTTTAAGGAATTTTTTCAAACAACTCACTACCTTAAGAATAGATATTCCTCTTTAATCAAATCAAATAATTTTAAGGTCTTGGATTTGATCCCCAAATCTAATCACTAGTAGAATTTGGAAAATAAATAGCTACGTTACTAAAAATTTTAGTCACAACAACTAAAGATGACTAAATTCTACTCATTGTTGCAACACAACTACAAATGACTAAATAAATGACTAATTTGATCATCATAAGTGACTAATTTGATCGTCGAGTAAAAAACACAACTAAATAAGTAGTCACACAAATAAAAATTAGACAATATGATATTAAAGTGGATAATTAGAAAAATATTTCAAACTAAGGGAGTGGGTTGTATTATAATATAATAATAATAATAATAATAATATATTATTATAGTACAATACAATACAATATAATATATTATAATATAATATGATATAACATAATATAATAATATAATAAAATATTTATATTATATTTATATTATAATGTATTTAATATTATATAATAATATAATATTATAAAATATTTAATAATATTTATTATGCAAAAGTGAGAGATTTATGTATTGTAATTTATTTACTTTGAATTCCATTTTAAAATCCTTTTTTCATGGGAAAATTAGGGTGAGTAAAATTTCATTTTAATAAGCATACTCTAAAACCCTTGTCAAAACCTTATTTTCAGGTTGCAACTCACCAAAATGGAGAAGTGAAAGGTGAATACCAATGATGAAGAGTTTGTATGAGCACGCCATATCCAAATAGAGGGGTGGGTTGAATAGTGATTGTAGATCAGATCATTTAGGTAGGGGGTGGGGGCATGGGCTCGACCAATCAATAGTTCATAGAGGAGAAGTTTGGAGGAGCTGAAACCAATAGCGATAGGGAAAGCAATAAAAAATGAAAAAATCTAAAATAGGTAAAAACCTAAATGTGCTCATTATGCCATAATGTAAAAACCTAAATGTGCTCACTATCGGATCTTGGCCATAATTTCATTTCAATAAATACATCAAAACCTTATTTTCAGGTTGTAGCTCACCAAAATGGAGAAGTGAAAGGTGAATACCAATGATGAAGAGCTTGGAGGAGTCAAAACCAATAGCAGTGGGGAAAGCAACATGTAGACACACGAAAATCAAATTCACTGCCCTATTGTTCGAAAACGAATGGAGTATGAAGACTTATTTATGCATAAAACAATCCTATTTCTAACACCCATCTTCTATATATATCTACTATGTTTTATCTTTCAATTGTTATTTGGAACTCAATTCTCTACAGTGGTCCCCTAATTCAACTTATATGATGATGTTTATATTAATGAAAATAAATTATGTTTTGGAAGTTGAATTTATTTCTAGTGTGGACAATTTTAAGATTGCCTTTGTTTGAACATGTAGTTCTAACTTTCAATTTTAAGTAACCACTATTTCTTGTCTAAAACCATAATAGCTTGCTTGAAGTTAATCCAAAACAATGATCTGTTGCATTTACCATTCGATTTATATATCCATTCAAAATTGTTTTGTTTACCATTAGTTATTATCAACTGATGTTCCATGTGCTCTTAGTTACTTAATTAAAACCCTCTTTCTCTTCTTTCCAATCTTTTATCATTTTCACTATTGTTTATAAATTTATTATCAAACTATTCTTTAATATTATTTTTCTTAACTGTATTTTTTTTCATATTATTCTTGTGAAATTCCTTATCATCCCACTTTGTTTTTCATATTTCAAAGTTTCACAAATCTTTTAAAAATATTAATAATTTTTGACTTTTTTGATTGTGGATAGGTATAGAGCAAGGAGAAAATGAAAAACCAATTCCATCTAGATGCATTTACAACCCACCCTATGTGCAAAAGTGAAATTACTAAAGACATGCATTCACACTGATGGATTTTTAGCTTTAGTTTTAGTTTTTTTCAATTTTAAAAGCATAATAAATTAGTAGTTTGCATACTGCGAAAGAATTTGTCTTCAAAACTCTATATATAGGGTTGTTTGTAACACATTTTATATGAAGTTTGAATATACAGTGAATTATTTTCCAACATTGCTATTTCAATCCTTTGAGCATATTTTTTGAAGTTCTATTATTGTTTTAGTTTAATTTTTATAGTATAACATAAGAGCTTTAAACTTTTATATATTTCAATCACAATAGAATTTCAATGATAGCTTCTCTTGGTTTGCAATTTCATAGATTAGTTATTGTAATAGCATTCTCCAAACATAGGAGTTTACATACACATTTGAAAGTATTAGTTCATAAATGACTAAATAAATGACTATCATGACTAAATAAATGAGTAAACAATGATAGAAATAAATGACTATAATGACTAAACAAATGACTACAATGAATAAATAAATGACTACCATGACTAAATAAAATGACTACCATGACTAAATAAAATGACTACCATGACTAAATAAATGACTACCATGAATAAATAAACAATTACCATGACTACATAAATGACTACCGTGACTAATTAAATGACTAGTTAACAACAATTAATGACTAAATTAGTGACTAAATATACTACCAAATTGATAAATAAAAACAACCACTAAATGACTAAAAATGGTTTAGTCATGAATTTGGTCGCTTTATAAATGGCTGGCAATAAACTACTAATGGTCACATGACCAACCTAATGGTCACGTGACCAATTTTTAGTAATTATTTTAGTCATTTATTGTTGTTTTTCTACTAGTGAATCCCATCCTCCATCTTCATCCTTAGATCATATTCTTCCAATCCCCAAGTTCATTTCTAATCCATCATCCTAATTTCCATCATCATCGAAAATAACTACCAATCTTTCTTTCAATCAATCCTCCACCGTGTCTACCCATCTAATCTATCCTCTACCCAACCTAATCTATTCCAAGATCCACCTTCATCCATCCCAACCAACCCCAACTATATCAATTATGATAAGGATAGTCTTTTTGACCAACCCAAATATAATCCCAATGATGACAATGAGAGCATTGTGGATCACCTTGAATCTATTTTCAATAGACAAAATGATCCAATTTTCCACCAATCCCCCATCCAAAGATCCCCTCAAGTCCCATCAATATCATACCCATCCATCACAACTAATTTTATCCTCACCTAAAGGATGTCATGCTTAGATATCTCCTTGGCATTGGTACTAAGCTTCCATCCTCCCTACCTTCATCCAATCCCAATCCATCTCCTCTTGCATATCCTTCCCCTTCCTTTGACACCAGAAACCAAGCCTTTATCCAAAACTTTCCTCCAAATCCTTTTCAAGGTCCTTGATGGAACCTACAAAAAAAAATTATGTTCCATCTTGAATTCTTGCTATGGGTTGGTATTTGAAGGCTTAGGGTTTTGCATTTCATCACTGTTGTAGGATTTTGTGAACCCTTCCTTAATTAGCTCTCAAGTCTTTGTTTATGCCAAGGTTCTAATTTTTCATTGACCTTTTGTTGCTCATTTTTTGTCACATTAAAACATCTTATGCCATTGACGATTGTAGAGTAACCAGTCTGCCATGCCTAAGTATGAGTTTCTTATTTTTTATAAGGATGAATCATTGGCCTTCTTGGCCTTTACATCCTTTGAATTTTCATGACTTAGGAGATTTTGAGCCACTTTTCTTGCATCATCCTAGATGGTCCCCTTTTATTAGAACAAATTGTGGGAACATGCTTAAAATTTTTCACTTAAGTCTCATCGGCCATCTCTCTTTGTCGTTCATCGTAGATAGTTTCTGAAAGGTATGTTTAAATTGGCAATAAGTGATGAGTGGTGTCGCTTTGGTTTCACTCATCATAGATAGCTTTGAGAGCTCTTGATATGAATCAGTGATGGGCGATGCTCTTGCTTCTCCTTGTATCATTGAAATTTCACCTATTGCTAATAGCTTTTGAGCCTTGAATACTAAACTAGCAATCAACGATGACCTCTGGGATTTTGTTCTTCTCTGCATCATTCGTCATGAATGCTTGTGCGATTGTAATTTTTAAAGTAGTGATGAGTGATATGAAGTACCTCCTATGCTTTGCGTATAAAAAATGGGTTTTGTATATTAATTTTCACAATAGCGATACCTAATGCAAGTGTTCTATGTAATCACTAGGATCTCTCATTGCTAATTGCTTGCAAAATTTATGAGGAGAATTAGTGATAAGAGATAACTCTGGTGCTTTTTTATTTTCTCCTATCGCTCATCATGGATCCTTTGCAAAACTTAAGTTTCAAAATAGAAATGAGCAATGGAGTCATCTGTTCAACTTTCTTTTGCTGATTTAAATTGATCTTACGAGTGATGTCTTTTGTATCATTGATTTTTATGCAGGTGCACATATCTTAATCTTGCTCCATCACTTTATCTTCCATCACTGATGTGATCCATAGTTCAAAGTTGAATCAGCAATGCACAATGGGAAAATGAGGGTGATCAAGGAAAATGAGCGTGATCAAGGATGGGCCATAATTTCAAGGGATAAGATCTCATCACGTGGATGCTTGCATCATGTAAGGGAAGCAGACGTGCGGAAGCAACTTTCCTAACATCAAAACCACAGGAAAGTAAGCATATAGTACTTTTAATTTCCAAATTACAATCTAATTAAGACACACATGAAAGATTTACAGAAACGGAGAAGATACTCAAAGACAATGAACAACAGATTTACATGGGAAACCCTTTCGGGAAAAAACCCACCACACCAAGTTGAATCTCTTTGTAATATAGTAACAACAATTACATACAATGCAGAGATACAACTCTCTAGTATTAGTTCACAGTAGCTTCATTCACTGTTTAATCTCTTACAGAAATGCTCTCAACAATCTGATCCATTTCAAACTTAGAAACGATTCCTTAAATCTTATCACATTTTGATTTTTTTTTGTCTTCTGTTCATCCTTATCCGCCATTGCTCCATCATAGAAAGTTTCCTCTTGAGCGTTGATTTTTCCTTGCATGCAGTTCAGCTCCAGCGTCACAACTGTTGCAAAAATCTAACTGCCATCCATTTTAAATTCGCTTCCTCTGATTGGTTCACGAGGCTCCACATAGGATGATCAATTTGGTCAAAGGCATTCAAACTTTGTTGGCATATCAGTGAGACACTAACAATGTCTCCCCAATACCACAAAGTCTTCACTATCGATATCATCATAGACTCCAACAGTCGGTAAGACGATATTGCGAATGCCATGAGTCATACCGAATCCATCGGCATCCATTGCATTCCTACCGACAAGAGTTTTTCCATCGGCTAGATGTTTTACCGAGCTTCACAAGTCACATCAATTTCAACTTTTCCATCAGCAAGACTTTTCCGTTCGCCAAGAGGTATCATTGAGTCTCCTCAAGTTTCACTAAACCACCTAACAGTCAACAAGACATTCGTCTTTCACCAAGACTTCACTCTGAGCAAACATGTCTTACCGAGTCGGCAAGACATTTCTCTCTCGCCAAGACCTCCTAGCGAGTCTTCATGTTGTTCCAAAGCATCCACCAATTGGCAAGACTCATCGCTTTCGCCAGGACTTCATACTAAGGTCCTAAGTCATACCGAGCACCCTAATCACCAGTCGGCAAGACTTTTGTCTTTCACCGAGACCTCACATCAAGCACCCATGTCTTACCGAGTCGGCAAGACACTTGACCTTTGCCAAGAGGTTTCACTAAGATCTCTTATGTTACTCCGAAGCCATACAACTATTGGTGACACTCTCCATTGGTCACCAAGACTTCATACCGAAGTCTTTGAGTCACCACGAAGACCCCAAGTGCATCCCTGTTGGCGAGACCTTCCATTGTCGCTGGGACTTCTCCCAAGACCCTTGTGTTACCCCGATAGCCATATGCTATCGGTGAGACATTTTCCAGTTGGTGGGACTTCTCCCCGAGACCCTTATGTTTCCTCGATAGCCATATACTATCGGTGAGACTTTCTCCAGTCGCTCGGACTTCTCCTTGAGACCCTTGTGTTTCCCCGATGCCTGATAAGAGTATTCTATCGGCCAAAGGTCTCCACTCAACAAAAGGTCACACCGAACACAAAAGGTCACAATGATAGACTTGTCGGCAAGACATCAACTCTGTCTCGACGACATGAACATTTCAAGAGAATTTAGAACAGCTAGTCGGCCAGAGATGATTAATGTCACAATGAATTTTCCCTTCAGGAGTTCCATGTTAGTATGGATTGAGGCACATATTCCAACAATCTCCCACTTGACGAAGACCTTACTGACAACTCCAGAGCATAATAAAACTATTGAAATTCATGGGCCAAGAGGCCCATCAAATTGGCACACCACCTGTATTTGTCTGTGCTCATAGGCTTCGTCAATGCATCTGCAACATTCTCTAGAGTATCCACTTTCTCCAAAGAGACCTTCCCATCCTCCACCATATCCCGTACAAAATGATACTATACATCTATATGTTTCATCTTGGCATGGAAAGTAGGATTTTTCGCCAAACATATAGCACTCTGACTGTCACAGTAAATTGTAATTTTTCCTACATCAAAACCAATGTTAGAACACAAACGTTTTAACCAGGCCGCTTCTTTATAGGCATGTTTAGCTGCCATGTATTTTGCCTCTGTAGTGAACAAAGCGACTACAGCCTACTACTTGCTCATCCAACTCATTGCACCACCATTCATCATGAAAACATATCCACTAATGGATCTTCTGTTGTCAATGTCCCCTGCCCAATCAGAATCCACATAACCTCGAATATTGAGAGTCCCCTGTGATTCAACCAAGTTACCATGGTAACACAAAGAATAGTTTGAAGTGCCCTTCAGATATCTAAACACTCTCTTCACAACATCCCAATGTGTCCTTCTAGGATTATCCATAAACTGACTAAGTACTCCCACTGCTTGGGCAATGTCTAGCCTTGTATAGACCATTGCATACATAAGGCTGCCAACTGCACTAGCATATGGCACACTGGTCATGTCCTCCATCTTAGTAGGAGATTTTGGATAGTCTTCAATAGATAGCTTCGTTCCCTATGTAACTGGAACAATTAGCTACTTGCAATCAGCCATACAAAATCTCTCTAGAACAATCATGATATACTTACTCTGACTGAGCCAAAGTTTTCTATTCTTCCTGTTCCTGGTTATTTCCATTCCCAGAATATACCTTGCTGGACCAAGATCTTTCATTTTAAACTTTGCAAACAATTGAGACTTAAGATCAGAAATCATTAGCTTACTATTGCCTATGAACAGCATATCATCAACATAGAGAGCAATAATAAGAACTTGATCACTTTCAGCTTTGTAATACACACAGTGATCAGATTTTGATCTTACAAATCCCAATCACAACACAAATGTGTCAAAATTTTGGTACCACATTCTAGGAGACTGTTTTAACCCATACATAGATTTCTTCAACTTGCAAACCACTCTTTCTTTACCTTTTTCCACAAAGTGCTTCGGCTGGGACATATAAATTTCTTCTTCAAGATCACCATGAAGAAATGTTGTCTTCACATCCATCTCTTCAATCTCTAAGTCATACGCTGATGCAAGTGACAAAAGAAATGTAATAGATGTTAGCTTAGCTACAGGAGAAAATATTTCTCCATAATCAATTCCCTCTACTTGGGAATAACCTTTTGCAACCAGCCTGCTTTATATTTTTCTGCACTGCCTTCTAGACCAATTTTCTTTTTAAAAACCCATTTGTAGCCCACAGCTTTTCTACCTTTAGGCAATGGCACCAAACTCCAGGTATCATTCTTTTCTAATGATGCCATTTCTTCATTCATGGCTTCCAACCAAGAGTTTGAATCAGACATTTTAAATGCCTCTTTCACAGTCCTAGGTTCATCAGTGCTAGAAATTAAAGCATAGGCACAAGTAGACTCTATCAAAGAAAACCCATACCTATCGGATTGCTTTCTTTCATGAGTTGACCTCCTCACATGCTGAGGCTAAGGTGGTTCTTCATCTTCTTCAGAACTTTCAAAGCTACTTGAGCTCTCCTCAGTATCAGGTACATTTTTTATTTTTCAATTCCTCTTTATCTGGTGTCGGAGGAATTTATGCTACATCCTTTTCATTTTCTGATTTCTTCTTTGACTATGGATCTAGTGTAGAAGGCTTCAGCTCACGAAAGATAACACTTCTCTCAGTCTCAGGATTCCAAAGCTTGTATCCTTTTATGCCAGCGCTATAGCCAATAAAAATACACTTTACAGCTCTGTTTTCCAACTTAGATCTTTTTTCAAACGACACATATGCATATGCCTCATAGCCAAAGACACGAATATGTCTCAGAGAGGGCTTCTTTCTAGACCATGCTTCCAAAGGCGTCTTCTCAACAAGAGCAGAGTTAGGAGAATGATTTACCAAGTAACATGTTGTAGAGATTGCTTCAGCCCAAAATTTCTCCTCCAAGCCAACACTACTCAGCATACTTCGTGCTCTTTCCCTTACTGTCTTGTTGAACCTTTCAGCAACTCCATTTTGCTGTGGAGTGTAAGGTGTAGTCTTATGTCTTTTAATCCCATGATCTGTACAGTACCTTTCGAATTCATTTGAACAAAACTCGCCGCCATTGTCAGTCCTTAAACATTTTATTTTCCTACCAGTCTGATTTTCAACAAGGTTTTTAAATTACTTAAACCAACTGAACACTTCTAATTTACTTCTCAGAAAATATACAAATGCTCTTCTTGAATAATCATCAATAAATGACACATAGTATCTTGATTTAGATAAAAAAGAAACATTCACTGGACCAAACACATTAGAATGTATATAATCAAGCAAACCAAAAGATTTGTGAGGACTAGAATAAAATGAAATATGGTGTTGTTTACCATATATGCAATGTTTACAAAATTCAAACTCAAGGTTACAACCTTCAAGCCCTTCTACCAGGTTTTTAAACCTTTCTCACCAATGTGGCCTAGCCTATGATGACAGAGCATAGTATTTTCTATTGTAAGTTTAACCTCCATGGATTTTACACCATCAGGAACGTTTTCTTTCTTTTCCCCATGAGTAGCTTTAAGTGACTTTGCAAAGACACTATTGCATTGAATAGCTTGTGCATCTAGCTTGTACAAGGTACCAATTTGAGAACCCCTAGCCAACACCATAGAGCCTCTAGTCATCTTGCATCCATTTCTAGAGAATGTGACATGCACTCCAATATCATTCAGCTTACTTACAGAAAGTAGATTTTGAGCCAGACCTGGTATATGCATCACATCATTGATTCCCTTCACTCTTCCATCAGGGAATTGAATTCTGACTCTTCCATGGCCAACAATTTCCAAAGATGAATCACTTGCTAAATACACCTTTCCACCATCATAGTTTTCATACTTTGTGAACTAGTCTCTATGAGATGTCATGTAGAAAGATGCTCCAGAATCAATCATCCAGACATCATCTGATGCCCATGTAGCCAAAGTTGCAATGAAGGCATCTGCATCACTCTGAGAAGAATCATTTCTAGAAGAGTTCTTCTTTTTCTCCTCCTTGCAATCCTTTCGGACATGACCAGGTTTCCCACAATTCTCGCATTTCACCTTGGACTTCTTGCCAGGAGACTTTTGATCTCCCTACTGATTTCGATCTATATTTCTTGTCCTTCTTCTTGCCTTTCTCCTTCGATCTACCTCTAATAGCTAGAGCCTCCTTTACCATCTAAGAATATTTTCTTCTCATCTCTTCTGACAACAAAGAAGCAACAACATCTTCCATCTTGAAAGTGGATGTCGTACTCCCAATAGCCATCACCAGATGATCCCAAGAATCTGGCAATGAACATAGTAGCAACATGCAACGATCTTCATCTTCAATCTTCACACCAACAGATGTTAACTAATAAATCATCATGTTGAATGCATTCAAATGATCAGCAATAGATCCTCCCTCCTGCATTCTCAAAGAGTACAACTTCTTCCTCAAGAACAATTTGTTCACCAAGGACTTTCCTTGATAAATAGATGCCAGTATTTTCCTCAAGGAAGATGCAGTCTTTTCTTCATGCACGTTCAAAAGAATAGAGTCTTCCAAACAGAGCCTTATCAACCCCTTAGAATTTCTATCTGCAAGATCCCAATCCTCTTGCTTCATTCCTTGAGGCATCATTCTAGACACAACAAGCCACAGATCACGATCCACTAATAGATCTTCCATTTTGAGTTTCCACAACTCAAAATTGCTACCATTGAATTTCTCTATTTCCATCTTCCTGGATGTGCTCGCCATCTTAATTTGTAATTAAACTATCAAACCTCTAGCAAACTCCCACTGAAAAAGAATTGACACAAAAATCCCAACCCACTCACAAGGATAACACAACTGGCCAGGCTCTGATACCACTTGTAAGGAAAGTAGAGGTACAGAAGCAACTTTCCTAACATCAAAACCACAGGGAAGTAAGCATACAATACTTTTAATTTCCAAATTACAATCTAATTAAGACACACATGAAATATTTACAGAAACAAAGAAGATACTCAAAGATAATGAACAACATATTTACGTGGGAAACCCTTTCGGGAAAAAACCCACCACACCAAGCTGAATCTCTTTGTATTACAGTAACAAAAATTACATACAATGTAGAGATACAACTCTCTAGTATCAGTTCACAGTACCTTCATTCACTGTTCAATCTCTTATAGAAATGCTCTCAACAATCCGATCCATTTCAAACTCAGAAACAATTCCTTAAATCTTATCACATTCTAATTTATTTTTTTGTCTTATGTTCATCCTTATCTGCCATTGCCCCATCATAGAAAGTTTCCTCTTGAGCGTTGATTTTTCCTTGCATGTAGTTCAGCTCCAACGTCGCAACTGTTGCAAAAATTAACTACCATCCATTTTAAATTCGCTTCCTCTGATTGGTTCACAAGGCTCCACATAGGATGATCAATTTGGTCAAAGGCGTTCAAACTTTGTTGGCATATCGGTGAGACACTAACAGTGTCTCCACGATGCCACAAAGTCTTCACTATCGATATCATCATAGACTCCAATAGTCGGCAAGATGATATAGCGAATGCCATGAGTCATACCGAATCCATTGACATCCATTGCATTCCTATCAGCAAGAGTTTCTCCATCGGCCAGAAGTTTTACCGAGCTTCACGAGTCACATCAATTTCAACTTTTCCATCGGCAAGACATTTCCATTCGCCAAGAGGTATCGCCGAGTCTCCTCAAGTTTCACCGAAGCACCTGACAGTTGGCAAGACATTCGTCTTTCACCAAGACTTCACTTTGAGCAAACATGTCTTACCGAGTCAGCAAGACACTTCCCTCTCACCAAGACCTCCTAGCGAGTCTTCATGTTGTTTCGAAGCATCAACCAGTTGGCGAGACTCATCGCTTTTTCCAGGACTTCATACCGAGGTCCTAAGTCATACCGAGTGCCCCAATTACCAGTCGGCAAGACTTTTGTCTTTCGCCGAGACCTCACATCGAGCACCCATGTCTTACCGAGTTGGCAAGACACTTGACCTTTGCAAAGAGGTTTCACCGAGATCTCTTATGTTACTCTGAAGCCATACAACTATCAGCGAGACTCTCCATTGGTCGCCAAGACTTCATACCGAAGTCTTTGAGTCACCACGAAGACCCCAAGTGTATCCCTATCGGCAAGACCTTCCATTGTCGCTGGGACTTCTCCCCGAGACCCTTGTGTTACCCTGATAGCCATATGCTATCGGTGAGATATTTTCCAGTCGGTGGGACTTCTCCCTGAGACCCTTATGTTTCCCCAATAGCCATATGCTATCGGTGATACTTTCTCTAGTCGCTGGGACTTCTCCCTGAGACCCTTGTGTTTCCCCGATGCCCGATAAGAGCATTCTGTTAGCCAGAGGTCTCCACTTGACAAAAGGTCACACTGAACATAGAAGGTCACAGCGATAGACTTGTCAACAAGACATCAACTCTATCTCGGTGACATGAACATTTCAAGAGAATTCAGAACAACTAGTCAGCCAGAGATGATTAATGTCACATCGACTTTTCCCTTTAGGAGTTCCATGTCAGTATGGATTGAGGCACATATTCCAACAATTGGTAGAATCGGTGAAGGATGAAATATGTCAGTGATAAGTGATGGATACTGAATGAAAAGGAAATGTGGCAGTATCCTAAGGACATCATATAAAGAAAAGAAGAAAGTAGTGAGGCGAATTGAGAACCATTGATATGGTTTTAAAGTAGAGAGATCAACGGCCAGGGTTTGAATGTGAATGGCTAGATGTCAGTTTGCTCGTGTGAACTCACTATCAAAAATTAATGGTGGTATGTCCATCTCTTTTCAATAAAGAAGGTAGATACTTTGTTTGTTGCACATTTGGAATTTCTTGGAAGCAGAGAGTAATACCAAAAGTTGAAGAAACTGTGTAGAAAGCTCCAACAAAATATTTCAGCAACAATTGTATCAATCGTTCACCTAGGTAAGAAAATTATGTATCTCCTCTTATCTGAAATATTAAATAATAGTAATCTGGAAGGGTGATAGGGAATTAGGGAGATAATTTCTTCTGGTTTTGTCCATTTTAATATTTTCAAATTTGGTTAATAAGTGTTGTGTAATGTTTGGGAATATTTTTGTTTTGTAAGTGGTGCCTTGAGTTCTTGTACCTGGGTAGGTCTTTTCAATGGCTAAAAATTGCAAACCCTAGTTCTATTACATTGCAAACATAAGTGAACCAAAGCCCAGTGGCTCCAGTATTAGACAAGAGAGGAAACCAAAACAAAAAAGGGTTAAAATTCTTAAAATTGTGGATGTTTCATCTGAGGTTAAGTTGGAACCACTTGTCGCATCTAACCCTACACCAAGTACTCCCACGACATCTACTAGGTCCAAAAGTGTAAAGAAGGAAAATGAAAGGTTTATGTAGGAGGCCTCTAGAGATGTAAAGGAAGGAGGGTCATGAATTGGAAAAAGACTTATGGGTCAGGTTGCCATGACCACTAGGTTAATTGATATTTCATGTGAAATTGGTGAATTGGCCTAGCCTCGGAGTAGGTGGCAACTATTCCTGTATGCTTTTAATAGGCAGTATTCTAGCAAGCCAGAATGTTACTTATGGGGGCTAAACCTTGGGAAGTTGGTGGTGCCAAATGTGTTTGTAGAGGTGGACATGATGATGGAGTTGGCCAGGCGCTATCATCCCATTGACAACACAATCAGGGGTGAAAACAGTGATGTGATCCTTGAAATGACAAGGGATAAGATTGTGGAGGTATTTGGGTTAAATCCCAATTATACTGTGAAAATTAAGTGTGCAAATCTATATGGTGAATGAGTATAAAAAAATTGTATATAGAAATAGACTGCTTGTTCAACATAGAAAGAGTATGGAGAGATTTCTCCCTAAGGATGATGAGCCTTTTGAATGTGAATATCTATTGGTTTATTTCAGGAACACCTACTATTTCCTAAATTAGGTGTTGGCTCAAATTTTTGAGGTGAGAATAGCCCCTAACTTGTTGGTAGTTACAATAGATATACAAGCTCATAATCGGAACACTAGTTTTGATTATGCTGCTTATGTTGCTGAAAAAATGCATGAGGATTTTATCAGTTTAAAGAAAGAGGTTACCCCTTTTCATTTCCCTCATTACTCTTTGCTAATGCATATGCTCCTATTTGAGGTTGATTATGGCTGGAAAAGGAAGCTGAAATTGAGATTAAGGGTCAATGAAAATAATGTTTTTCTAGTACAAATGTGGACAGACATTTGGGATCAGGATTGTCCTAATTCCAATTATTTCATGTTTTCTAATGTTATAAGGTTTGGTATCCTGGAGGTGTTGGGTGTAGCACCTATTCACAGGATTTCTCTAGCAATCAAAAGTATCATGCACCCAAAAGATATATCGGGATCAAAAGCAACACATAATTGGGTAGATTGGTTTCTCCATTTAGAATATACTCTAATCAAAGCTTATGGGTCTAAGGTGGCACCACACTATTTTCCCCTATATGTCTTTGACAAATTGTATTTTATGGAACTCATGTGGTAGATTGATTTCATGGATTATGAAATGTTCAGAAGGCCTAGGAAGGGTACTATAGTGAATCCCCAATGCACTTTTGCTTACTTTAAAGTTATTGCCCCTGAAGTATATGAAAAGTTTGGGATCATGGTAAATAATCTTAGATTTTGTATTAATGAGGTTAAGATTTTTAACCTAGAAAGGTTTTTGTATGGAAAGAGAACGGATAAAAACTTATCAATAATACATTAGTAATTCTTGTACAAAGATGATGTATTCATAAACTTGACAAGTGATGAGGCAGTCATATCTAGAAAGAAGGAATGGACATTAAAGAGAATATCATGAAAATAAATTCCTTTTTATGTGAGTTCTTATTATATAATTGCAAACCCATTTGAAAGAGCTTTCACAAATCTAAGGGATTATCAAAATGGTGATTTCAAGGTGAAGGTGAAAGAGGCTGCTGATAAAGCACAAGCTCTCTTTGAGCAACAACCTCAGATATTCTAGAGTAGCCTATAGATATCAAAGAAGTTAGGGAGGAACAAATGGTAGAGCATGTGCCAGGAGATGAGAAGGTGGAGAAGAAATTCCCTCCCCCTAATATTGAAGAAACCCTTGGTTTAGAAGTCCCCCCTGATAGAATTGTCAAATGGAAATATGATAAAGAAAATGATGATGATCCTAGGGTCAAGGATTGTGATGAATTCCTTGTGGATGATAATTTTTTGAAATATAAGGAATTTCAAGAATTTATGGTTCAATAGAGTAGTAAAGAGATAAAAGAAAGGCTTGAATTAGCAAGGGCTAGTGTTGAACCTTCTCAACAAGAAGAATATGAGAAAGTAGAGGAATAAAATATCATGGTTGAGATTGCAGCTATTACTACCATTGAAGCTAGGAAAATTGTCACAGATAGTGGAATTATGTTGTTACCAGGATGCACTATCACCTCACCTATAGCATATGATGCAGTAAGAAGAGATCCCTAGGCTTCAATATATGAGGAGCAGCTTGAGGATAAGGTGTTTAGATCTGGATATAGTCCAAAGTTGCATACTCTTGCAATTTGGTCTATGGAACCTAATACTAGAAATCATGAGGTTGCTAGACCTATGTAAAAGGTTATAGGTTCTTTGGTGGTGAAGAGGGCCATAGATATAATTCCTATCCAAGAAGCTAAGTTAATTGCTTATGTTGCAATGCTTAGTGTGGACATCACACACATTTCTTAGAAAAAGTATGATTCTTTATTGAAAGAATATAATAAGGCCTTGGATGAAATAAACAAGATGAGATCCATTGTTCAGGCTAGTCAGTTAGTAAGGACACTATCCCTTCCATCTTCTTCTTCAAACTTGTCAATACAGGACAAGGAAACCTTGGTCTTGAAAATCAAAGATTTGAATGATCTGCTAAGTATAGAAAAGGAAAATGTCAAGAAGGCTAAAATTGAATTTGTTAAGATGGTGAATGAAATCTTTGAGGATGTATTGAAACATAAGGTGACCAAATTGGTCAAAAAAGTTGATGATGTATGGGTTACTTATAATAAAATTCATAAAGAAATTATGAAATATCTACAAGTCTAGGAAGCCTTCAAAAATGAATTGAGTAAATGGAGTACTGGGGTGGGTGCTTCAAAAGAAATGATGCCTAAAATGAAGGAAGATCCTGAGGCACCTACTAAAAATCCTGACATTTTGCAAACTATTGAGTCGGTTAATGAGATAACCACTTTTCATGGAAAGCTAGGTATGTAGCTCCAATGTAAGTTGAAGTTATTTAGAGAGATGGAAGATCATGGTATGCCTTTGATATTGAACCACAAAGATGAGTTGTAACAATTCAAAACTTGGAGGAATAGTTTGGGAGGAATGCTCACAGTAGCTATGATGGCATTAACTATGACTGACTACATGCTACTAAATTCAAATATTGACACAATGATGGAGATCGAGACAAAAATTGATATTTTTGTTAGAGAGGCTAGGGCCTTAATTGATGCCAGGTACACTCAGGATAATGCAAAGGTGTAGGGTTTATTGGATGTGAAGTAGCCAACTGAAGAGGAGTACATCACTTGGTTATAAAAATACATTAAGTGAATCTATATAGGGATGGATAATGCACATGGTGAATAATAGATAGGAGAGAAACAATATATAGCCTTAAATTAGTACAAATTAGGCTTTTGATAAAGTGTTGCAAAATATTGTTCTCTCCTCAACATAAAATGGGTGGCACAAAATGTTGATGTGGATAATTCAATATTTGTCTTTTTATACTTTTCATTCCCTTTAAATTTTATTGAATGGGTTGCCCATGGAGGACACTTTTGAGTACATGGGGAATATTTTGTAACAAAAAAATGATGCCTTTTTGAGGTGGGACCGGATCTCTACAATGAATGATGAATTTTTCCTCATGTTTTATTTCCACCATCTTAGTACTCGAATGTAACTAAAAATGGAGTATTTGTTACAACGGTCCAATAGGGTTTTGACATGTGTGCTTCCTAGCCTGAAGCTTGTTTTCTCTTTCATTTCTATAAGAAATAATTCATGGCGAGAAGTGGGTTTTCATTGAAAAAGTATTGACACAGTGAATTGTAATACGAATACAAAGCATATTTTAAGTTTTTGTCTTAAGTTCAGAGTCTTTTAGTTATGTATGTAATTTTGATAACAGGATAGTAAATACAATACACAATGATACTAATTTCTAGGCCATTGTCTCTCCTCTATATTTTTTTTGCGAGTTATGAATGAATATAATCAAGTATTATGTTGTTCATATCTATTGTGTTTCAATGGATGCATAATTTCACTCTTGATTATTAATTAGATGAATTAGTGTAAGTGGTTGAATGAGATTGTCGACTCGTATGAATCATGTGCTAGGATATCTTTAAGAAGTGGTGGTCAAGAATGTTATGAGGAATTACTATAATGTAGTATTTCTTGAGCTATATATTGATATTGCTCAAATGTTATCATATTGCATAGGTTAAGATTGATTATGTGTTTAGGATATAAGGCACTGGTTTTAGTATATTATTCGTAATTCAGTTCTTGGGTCAATTCATTAGCAAATCAATATTTATTTACAAATCCTTAAAATGAGTAATCGTTATAGTTATGTTGTGATGAGTTTCACCTTTCTAATGCTCCAATTGTAAGGTATTCTTTAAAAGATTTTCCATATCTTTTAATACTCTAAGTTGTTGAGTAGATATGTTAGAAATATTTTTTGTTTACAATGCATTTAACTAAGGTTAGCACAATTTCTTAAATATACATTGTGGGATAACCCTCTCGAGTTTCACATAGCCCAAAGTGTAAGAGTAGAATTTTTGCAGCTTTTACTCATTCGTTGGCCAATCCCTTTAGATTGTTGATTATTGGAAATGGAAAAATCCATAGGTAATTTTAAAGATCAGCTTGGTTCTTAAAAAATAACCAACAGATTAATGACTTTACTGGGGACTAGCTAAGTCCAAAGTCTCTAGTTCAGATCTGGTACAATCAGAGTCAGGTACTTTTGTGTCTTCATTGTTTGAAGACCAAGTGGTTAAATTTCATATACATAAGTCATGTCAAGTATTATGTGTCAATTTCTATTCCTTTCTTTCACTTTTTGTCAGGTTATGTTCAAAATATTTTCTAAGGTTACAAGTACAAAGTCAAAATGCAATCACTTCCTATTTCCCAACATTCTAGGTGGCGACTCTGAAGTTTCTAATAACAATGAAAAGATAAATTCTAAAAAGGTATGTGAGAAGAAGGATTTTTACATACTGTTGGGAACTATGAAGAAGACCAAGAGCTACATGAAAAATCATCTCAAGCATAAGGCACAATCTGAACCTACAAAAGAGAAACAACCCGCCTAGGTTAAGAAAAGATCTGAATCAAGTATGTATGTTGATTCCCTTGTTGATGCATCTCCTACTTTTAATATTGAAGTAGGTAGTGAAAATATCCAAGAAAAGGCACATGATGTTGAAGTATCTAACATAGCCTAGGGAGGTTTTCCTATTGAGCAAGTGTTCGATAACGAGCTTAACATTTCAAAAGGGGGGGATAGGTGGGAGTTTTGGGGTAAAAATAAGAAGTTCTCAAAGCCTTTAACCCCTGGATTTGAATCCATTTTTAATGGAAAAAATTTCAAGCCAAGAGGTGAATTTCCTAATGTAGAAGTGCACCTTTCTCTTGAGGAATATTCTATTGATTAGCCCTACTATACTCCTGCCCCTAGTGAGCATGGAGATATTTTAGAAAATGAAGAAGACATAGATAAAGATATGAAAGCTTTAGAGGAGGAGGAACTAAGGATTAAAGAAGAAGAGAATAGACTGAGGGAGTTAAAGGGGAAGGAAGATAGGATTGGAGCTAAGAAACTTGAGAGAGATGCTCAGAAACAAAAAAATAGAAAAGTTGAGGGAAGATGCTGCTAGGCAAAAGAATTTCCAGAAAAACCTTGATAAATTTACTGCTAAAATAATTCCTGATCCACCCAAGGAAACCATGATGGGAGCCTCTACTACTGATACCTACACCACATGTGTTTCAAC
Organism: Sequoia sempervirens; assembly: GCA_007258455.2. NCBI lineage: Eukaryota > Viridiplantae > Streptophyta > Pinopsida > Cupressales > Cupressaceae > Sequoia > Sequoia sempervirens. The sequence goes on from VDFB02281492.1 coordinate 1,059,684,016, forward strand.
TACCAGAGCCTTAGATCCTTTTGCTACTACTAAGAAAGAATCATTTGTAGATCATGGGAAGAGGCCCATTGATTAGCCCAAGAAAAATACCTTCAACACCAATACCACTACCCATACTTCATCTATTGAAACCCCCACACATAATGCCAAAATTAATCCTACTCCATCCATTGCACCTCCAAATCCTAAGATCTTGAGGTTGCAATTGGAGGATGATAAACTGCAAGAAGATTTGAAGAAAGCTGAGATAGAAGCTTCTAATGCAGAAATGGCTAGGAAGATTGTTTTTCTTAAGATGTCCACACCACTCCAGAGGCTTCAAGCTCTAGGCATACTAACAGTGAGTCACAAAAGAAGAAATATGAAGGACACACTACTAGTGGAGGTGGTGGAGGTGGAGAAATTATAAGAATATGATTTCCTATTTTAAAGATGATGAAGGAAACAAGAAAGGAGGTGGTGGTGGTGAAAGTGGAAAGGGTAAGGATAGCATTCAATTTGACAACAAAATATATGATGAGAAAAGAGATGCTCATAGAGATTGACATAATAGGAGGCCACTCCAAGTAGATAGATACCAACAACTATGTTTCACTGGAATACCTGGCTACCGTAACCCATTTCCTAAAGACTTCAAACCTTCTTTGGTCATATTCTATAGTAATAATTCCTTGAGTGGTGAAGAGCATCTCAAAGCATTTGCTAATGTTATGGATGATTTTGAGGAAGAGGCGTAGGATTTCATGATGAAGTTTTTTATGTAGTCTCTCATTAAAGATGCTCGAGAGTGGTATAGGAGTTTTCCTGTTGAGAGAATTGGCTCTTGGGAGGAATTCAAAAGGGTATTTAGAGATAAATATGGTGAGAATACTAATTCAAGTTTCTTGTTGAATCAATTTAATAATATTGCTAAATGTCCTAATGAATCTGCGACTGAGTTCAATACAAGATTCCAAAAGGCTAGGAAGAGGTTTCCTCCTCATCTACAATTGAATGAAAATGTGTGCTTGGTAAATTACTACAATGCTTTTGATACAAAAATGAGTTACTGCCTACTAGATAAGAATCCTCAGACATTGAGGGAAGCTTACAAGATTCGAAGAATATTGAGAATATTAGTAGAGCAACTGGTAAAGTTGGCAGAAGAGATTATGGAAAACTCTTTAGAAATTCAAAAAAGGAGGATAAGAGTTCAAGTGCTAAAGGGGGAACTCTTGAGGATAAGATTGATAATTTTATGAAGACTATAAATGAAAAAATTGTGAAACAAGAAAAGGTTCAACCAAAAAGTTATCAAAGGAATGAGAGACCTCCTTGGTTGCAGGATCACCCATATAATACTAATTGGTATAATGGGAAGCCTATTCTAAATAATCAGAGAAATACCCAGAATAAGGTCCCTCTAGATCCTCCACATAAAAATTTAGGAAATTTTGTTGAAGATACCCCTTGGTGCATGGTTTTCCAAATGCCACATTCTCCTCAGCAATGTGCAGTTGCACAGATGGTTGAAGTGGAAGAAGATATTATTGGAGACTATGATCAACAAAATTAGGAGGATGTTGATATACTTATAGTTATGGGTGATTCTAATATTTTTGAAAATGAATGCTCTTTTGATATGGACTCCTACAAATTAGATGTAGACAATCGGGGGAAAATTTCTAGTGCATATCATCAACAAGTTCTTTCTGATGAGGATGTTGATAGTGATGTTGATGTATACTATTTGGAAGCAATTGAAGATGACATTTCACTAAGAAGGCCCGCAGATGAGTAGATTGCAAAATATACTACAGCCTTAGCTGCCCAAGCCAGAAGTTCCTATCATCTAAGAAATAGAATAGTCGATGGTGAACAAGGTAGTCCTATTGGTATTTTCATTAAGGAGAAGAATGCCAAAAGAAAAGAGAACAAGCCTAATGGAAAAGTAGAAGCAACCAAATCTCAAGAAGGCAGGGGAGATAAAATTTGGTCTAAGAAAGTAGATAAACCAAAATATACTCAATAATTCAAATCTCTTGATGTGAAGATGAAGACACAGAAGAAAAATCTTGAAGTTACAAGGAAGGATGCCAAGCATAGGGTTGAAGTAACCAAAAATCAATAGAAGGAGAACAACAATGAATAAGGTATGATCCCAATTGAATTACCCAAGTATACTCCTATTGATATGTTTCAATTACTTAGCCAAGTAAAAGTATCTATGCCTTTTCTTGAAATGATGAGAATAGATGAACATAAGTAAAAGGTAGTAGCCCTTATCAATGTTGCTACTAAAGCCTGTAATGATTTAGTGGTTCCTGCTCCGCCCAAACTAAGTGAAAAATATAAGAAAGATAAGGAAGTTGAGGGAGTCATCACTGAGATTCCCCATATCTTCCTTGGGAATTTAGTAACTGCTTGTCCTGAGAAGATAGATCCATTTTTCCTCACTTTGATGGTTGGGGGGAATTTTATAAAAAAATGTATTATTAACTCTAGAGCGTCCAATAACATCATGCTAGCTAAAATCATGGAGGCACTAGGATTGAAAGTTGACAACACTCATGGTAAGTGTTATGCCATGGATTCAAGAGAAGTCCATGTTATCAGTGTGATAAATGAACTTCCTTACAGGTTAGTAGCCTACCCAGATAAAGAGTTCAAAATGAGTGTGGTAGTAGTGGATATCCCACCTAATTATGGAATGTTGCTATCTCAAAAATAAAGTGCATCTATGGGAGGAAGTATGCAATGTGACATGTCTTATGACAAATTTCTCATTGATGGTAAGGATGTTCAAGGGATGCGAGGACCAAGAGTACCACATATGTTGGAACATGCTCCTAAAGATGACATAATTCTTTTTATAGAAATTGATATTAGTGATTTCAAGATGGAAGAAGTGCCAAGAGAAGTTGATAGGTGCCTTGTACCTATAGAAAATGAATTTTAAATATCACCTGACAAGAATGGACTTTAGAAAATGTACTTTGATGGTGCAAGTTCCAAAGAAGGGTTTGGTGCAGGTATATTATTGGTATCACCTAGTGGTAGTACTTATAAATTCACTTTCTCATTGTCTTTTGTCTGCATGAATAATGTTGCATAATATGAAGCATTATTACTAGGACTGAGATTGGCTGAGAAGCACTGAATAAAAAAGCTAATGGAAATTTGTGATTCTGAGCTTATGATATCCCAAGTAAGAGCCAAATATTCTTGCAAGAACAACAGACTGAAGCAATACAAAAAAGTTGTCTAGGATTCCATAAAGCAGATTGATTGTTTTAGAATCGATTGGATGGAGAGAAGACAAAACAGAGTAGTAGACTTGCTGGGTAACATTGCATTAAAGAAAAATGACATAGCGTTTGTAGGTATCTCTAAGGTTGAGGTAAAAACAAAGCCTTCCATTCCTGACAATGTGCACAACTAGAAGATTTTCAATGATGATAAGGATATTCTCAAATTTTTGAACTGTGTTGATGAATATGAAGGTCAGGAGATTGACTTTGGTGGATTTGTTGAAAATATTGATGGAAAGGACATAGTATTTGGAAAAGAGGTCATTCAGTTAAAGACAAATAAAATCCCCAGAGGCCTTGTAGCACTTGAAAGAGTCTTTGACAGTCAAGATAAAAGCAAGATTAAGAAAAATGCTGCTCACCCAGAGGATCTAGAGGAAGTAAATTTGGGGACTGAAAATGCCCCTAATAAAGTGTATGTAGGAAAGAATATGAAGCTAAAGGTGAAGGCAATGTTGATTGTCTTGCTTAGAAAATACAAACATTTCTTTGCTTGGTCATATGATGACTTGAAAGCTTCTAGAGAGGAATTGTTTCAGCATGAAATTCCTCTAAAGGAAAATGCTAATCCTTTTAGGCAAAAGCAAAGACTAATTAATCCTACTATAGCTCCCAAGATGCAAGAGGATTTGGTAAAGTTGAGAATGTTGTTATATGGAGCCTAATCAAACTCAGAGGTTAAATTTTCCCCTTTTATAGGTGTGGTTTCCCCCCAAATTTATTTAATGGGGATTTGGGGGCAGTGCCCCCAAGACGGGGTAAAGGGGAAACGCCCTATGTAGGGTCCATGGGTAGCGCCCCTGGCATGCTCCCTATCATGATACATGATAGGGTCGAGGGGAAGCACCCTCGTGGGGGCTCAGGGGTAGCACCCCCAAAACTCTCATGACTTTAATTATTTTATAAAGGCATTGGGAGTTATTTTTTCTATTGGACGACATAAAAATACCCTATTTTGTAACTGACATAAGTCTTGATAAAAGGCTAAGGGTTATGGTTTCCATTGATATTGTATTGTAGCATTTTCAATGGTATTGAGTTGCAAGGATTACTAGTTGTGATTGGTTCGATTTGCTAGATAATAGTATTGGACTCTCTGTTGGTGGATGTAGCTCGAGTTTGGGTGAACCACATTAAAAATTATCTCTTATTGTTATTATTTCTACGTTTTTATTCCTCTGGTTAATCTTTATTTGCATCTAATTGATATTTTTCTACATACAATTCCTAAGAGAGAGATGTTGGCATTATAAAACCCATTAGAAATTCTTCTTGGGTGTCCAATCTAGTGCTAGTAAGAAAAAGGAATTGTGATAGAAGGTTGCGTGTTGATTTCAAGAATCTGAATGTATCCTCATTAAAGGACAACTATCCATTGCCAAACATGGAAGCTATGTTAGAGAAGGTGACTGACTATGAGCTATTGTCAATGATGGATGGTTTTTTAGGTTATAACTAAGTGAAGGTAAAGGAGTCTAAGTAGTATAAGACTGCATTCACTGCTCCATGGGGAACTTATGTCTATGTGAGAATTCCTTTTGGTTTAACAAATGCAGGTTTCACTTTTCATAGGGCTATGGATGTATCTTTTTCTAATTTATTGATTTATTTATGACTATATATCAAGATGACTTGATAGCCTATTCCAAGAAGGAGGAATATCATTGTATGCACTTAGAAAAGGTATTTTTTAGGTCTCTAGAGTATGGGATATCTCTAAATCCAAAGAAATATGTTTTTGGGGTCACTGAGGGAAAGTTGTTGAGGCATATTGTGTCCAAAGGAGTAAGGATTGACCCTAAAAGGGTAGAAGCCATAGATAAGATCCCTCAGCCAAAGAATTTCAAAATAATTTAGTCATTCTTTGGACAGATAAATTTCTTGAGGAGGTTTGTGACCAACTTTGCAGAAATCACAAGACCTATCTCCAAGATGTTGAAGAAGGGAGAAAAGGTGACATGGAGTGAGGATCCAAATTAGGCTTTCAAGAGTAATAAACATGCCATTAAGGAAGCTCCAGTTTTGAAGTCTCATAATTTCTCTAAGCCAATGCATATCTTCTCCTTTGCTTCTTTTCATACCATTATTGTTCTATTACAAAAAAATGAGGAGGGCTTTAAACAACCCATCACATTTTTTAGGAAATCTTTACAATATGTTGAGCTCAAATATGACATGATGGAAAAACAAGCATATGCTCTAGTGAAAGCTGTGAAAAATTTCAAAACTTATTTAATGTGAGATACTATTATAGCCTTTATTGTTGTTGTGAAATATATTTTCACTTAGCAGGAGACTACAAGCATAAGGTGTAGGTGGATCAACAAGATACAAGAATTCAATATTGATGTCCAGATCACTAAGTTAGTTAGGGGGAAAGGCCTAGATAGACTAATGACAGAGACTAATTTGGAAGCTAATAAGATAAATTGGATAGAAAATGTTGATGTTGCACCCATCTGTGATATGAAAAAATGTGGCTAGTATTGAAGAATTGTTCAATATGCACAGACTCTGCAATGTCCTACAAACATGGCTGACACTGACAAGAGGAAATTCAAATTGCATACCATCAAGTATGTGATTATTTATAGTAAGCTATGATGGAGGAACCATGATGGTGTACTACTTAAATGTGTAGATGGAAAGCAGGCTTGAACTCTTGTAGGAAATGCACAATGGAGTATGTGGTGGTCATTACATGGAAAATACCACTGCTCATAAGGTCTTAAGGGTAGGATTTTTGCAGCCTACTATTTTTTAAGGATGCTCACAAGTTTTTTAAGACTTGTGATGCTTGTCAAAGATTTGCAGGAAAGTTAAAGTTTTTAGGAAGCTTGCCACTAATGCCTATTGTTGTTTAGGAACCTTTTCAACAATGGGGAATTGAATTCATTGACGAAAAACCATAAAAGTCTAGTGGAGGGAACTCATGGATCCTAGTTGCCACTAATTACTTCACAAAATGGGTAGAAGCAATACCCACCAAAAAGGAAACAAGTAAGGTGGTGGTGGATTTCCTATTGAATAATATTCTTATTAGTTTTGAAGTCCTGGAAAAGATCATCTCAGATAATGCTATGTGTTTTAGGTCTGGGAATTCAAGGAATTCTATGATAAACATGGCATACAAGTTTCTTATTCTTTACCTTACCATCCTTAGGGAAATGGTTAGGTTGAGTCTAGCAATAAGAGCTTAATGAAAATCATCAAAAGGATGATGGAGAAGAAGAAAAAAGGCATGGGACTCAAAGCTGAAATTGGCACTTTGGGCAGATAGAGTGACTGTGAAAAAGGCTATTGGTTATTCGCCGTTTGGCTTGGTATATGGTTTGGATGCTAGGTTGCCACAAAATAACCTGCTGAAGCTGTACAAGTTTGTGCAAGAGTATGATGAGGAGATATGTGATGATATGCAACACAAAATTAATAATATGGTGCAATTGGATGAGACTAGAAGAGAAGCTCATGCTAAAAATATGAAGATGTAGTTGCATGTTAAGCATTTACTTGATAAGAGAGATTCTCCCATAAAGTTTGAGGAGAATAGTATGGTGTTAGCCTGGAATGCAAGGGCTCAAGATAAGGGTAATCATGGAAAGTTTGAAGCATTATGGTTAGGCCCTTATTTGATAGCTAGTACACATGTTGAGGATTCATATTTCCTCCAAAGCTTGATAGGAAAACTTTTTGAATTTCCAATATATGGACAGTTCTTAAAGCCATACTTCTCCTAAGTATGTTATAATTCAATGTACACTATAGGTTTTGCACATTATGTGTATAGGTGTGTTTTCTTTGGTTGTGTCTAGTTCGGTCTTGCTACCTAGTCCAAGTAGTTCCTAGTTTTTTTTGGTTAGTTTGTTGTGTCTGGTTGATCTACTTCAACCTAAGATTATAGGATCTCATCATTTCTATGACAGACATGCATCCCCAGTTGGAGCCACTGATGGAACATGAAAAAAAATTTATGTTCCATCTCAAATTCTTTCTATTATTTTGGTATCTGAAGGCTTAGGGTTTTGTGTGTCATCACTGTTGTAGGATTTTGTGAACCCTTCCTTAATTAGCCCTCAAGTCTTTGTTTATACCAAGGTTCTAATTTTCTATTGAGAATCGGTTGCCCATTGTTGTTCACATTAAAACATATTATGTCATTGACGATCGTGGAGTAACCGGTCCTTCATGCCTAAGTTTGAGTTTCTTATTTTTTATATGGTTGAATCATTGGCCTTTTTGGCCTTTACATCTATTGGAACTATAAGAATCTGGTGTTTTTACATGTTGATTTTACTCATAGATTTCCAGATTGGTCATACCGTATGCATTTTCTGCCCATTTCTTGCCATGTGGTCTCATTGTTTCCATGTTGTTGTTCCTATCGGCATAAGCTCATAGCTGTCTCCCCAACCTGCAATGCATTTCTGCTAACATATGTTTGTTGTAGGCATATCGGCGTGACTATATCAGGGTCTCCCCGATCCATTTTTTCTGGCAAACGTCTGTGTTGCCTATTGGTAAGATGTTTCTGCTGTTATGGAGATTGGATTTTACATGTTGGCGGTTTTCGGCAGGAGTTCTTCACGGTCTCAGCGATAGAGGATGATTCACTTCGGTAGGAGTTTGGTCTTCGGAGTGATGTTTCATCGAGTGCTTTATGTCTCGCTGACTGGCTTGAATGAGGATGATACAGATTTTGGCATGAGTTGCAACGTCGATATATGGTCTTGGCGAGATCTCTATGTCTTGCCGACCGGCACATTAAATGATCTTTTCGACCAAACTTGTTGGTATCGGCATAATGTTATAATGATCTTGATGTGTCTTACCAATTTGCTCATTTGGACTTACTTTGGCCTGAGTCATGGTATTCGGGATAAGGTCTTGGCGAGACCTTATTGTCTCACCGACCGGCGATGGAAGGATTGACTTATCAGCATAAGTTATAGGCTTTGGTGAAATGTCACAATGATCCTATGGTGTCTCACCGACTTGTGAAGGGGGTTACATCAGTAAGAGTTGATGTTTGTGGCATGTGGTCTTGGCGAGTGTGAATTGTCTTGCCGACTGGCAATGGAGGAGACTTATCGGTAGGAGTTAGCGATATGGGTATGAGGTCTCGGCGAGTGACCCTCGGTCTCGCTGATGGAAAATAAAAGGGTCCTTGTTGGCATAAGAATTTCCTTGTCTTAGCAACTCAGTTTTGATTAAGACTTTCAATATGACTCAAAGCATTCTACGAGAGGTCTCCCCGACATTGATATGTCTCACCGATAATGTGCATGGGGATTATGTTGGTGTGAGAATTGCTTTCTCTTGGTGATCTAAGGTGAACTTGGGGTGTTTCGTTATGGCATGATCTAATCTACATAGGGTCTCCTCGATATCAGAAAGTTACAGCGATACATGTGAAACAAAGGAATACATCTCAGGGAGACATAAGGTAATCTGTATGACATCTCTCCGACTCAGTTGGGTCACGGAAAATAAGAATAGGGGAACATGGGATGACTAATGATTGACAATACAATTGCCTTCGGCATACTGCTGGATTGTCTTGGTGACTGGTTCACTGATGATTAGTAAAGTTCAAATGTTGTGGCCGACATGTAAATGCTTAAAATCCTATTGCATGCCGACATGAAATTTTCCCAAATACTACGATTGGCTGACATGAATTTGAAGCGATATGTTTCCTGATGCTGGTGTATAAATATGCACTTCGATTGTAATTGAGAGAAGAGATTTAGATCAGATCTTAGAATAGATACAGTAGATTAGGAATGGACACAATAGAATAAAGTTCTCATTCCAGAGACTATGTTGCATGTTTTCAAATGGCGATTTCAATGAAATTCAACTAGTGTGGTAGTTTATTTCTGATGTCAATTGTCCGTTGAGTTTATTGAAAAGTATTGCTAAGTTGTCTCCAAGTTGATTCCTTCTGGTTGTTTAAATTGAGGTAACAAGTTTATTTTCAGTTTATCAGTGCACATTTGATGTATCTGTGTGGTTAATTAACTGGTTCTCTCAAGAAGAGATTAAATCCTTTTAGTTGATCATAGTAATTAGGGAGATTCATCTGGATTATTAAAGTAGAGCTTAGTAGTCACAATCTTGCATGTTTATACAAGTATAAACAGAACATATGCCAGCAATTTGAGTCTTTGCTAGAATAAGTTTCCCATTTCTATTTCATTGGACTCCACATACCCAATAAGGCACTGGTCTCTGCATTTCATCATTTTGATTCATTTAGTTTCTTTGCATCTATTTTACATTTCTTAATTGAGCATTTTAGGATTTTGATTTAGAGGATTGCTATTTGTATCAAGTTTTAATTCATTTGTCCACTCCCATCTGCCATTGTGGGAAAAATATTTCAAGAAAGATAAGCACATCAAGTCTTCCTAATTCATATAGGTACACCCACCTAGGTCTAGCAGCACTTGAAGAGTAGAAGGTCTAAATCTTTTGACCTTGTCTGTTACCCTAAAATGTTGTGAAAGCTTGGCAACCTTTCGTGGTTCAAACTTGGGTTTTTGAGAGCTAACAACATCCTTTGCATTTTCATGACTTAGGGACTTTTGAGCCCCTTTTCTTGTGTCATCCTAGATGGTCCACTTTTATTAGAAGAACTTGTGGGCACATGGTTAAAATTTTTCACTTGAGTCCCATTGGCCATCTCTCTTTGTTTCTCATCGCAAATAGTTTATGAAAGGTATGTTTAAATTGGCGATAAGCGATGAGTGGTATCCCTTTCGTTTCGCTCATCATGGATAGCTTTGAGAGCTCTTGATATGAATCAGTGATGGGTGATGCTCTTTCTTCTCCTTTTATCAGTAAAATTTCACTTATCACTAATAGCTTTCGAGCCTTGAATACTAAATTAGCAATCAACAATCGCCTCTGGGCTTTTGTTCTTCTCTTCATCGTTCATTGTGGATGGTTGTGTGATTATAATTTTCAAAGTATCAATGAGAAATATGAAGTATCTCTTGTGCTTCACGTATCCTGGATGGGTTTTGAATGTTAAGTTTCATAATAGTGATACACGATGCAAGTATTCTATGTAATCGCTAGGATCTCTCATCACTAATTGCTTGCAAACTTTATCAAGAGAATTAGCGATAAGCGATAGCCCTGGTGCTTTTGTATTTTCTCCTATCGGTCATCAGGGATCCCTTCTAAAACTTAAGTTTCAAAATAGAAATGAGTGATGGAGTCATGTGTTCAACTTTCTTTCACTAATTTAAATTGATCTTATGAGCGATGTCTTTTGTATCATTTATTTTTATGCAGGTGCACGTGTCTTCATCTTGATTCATCGCTTTATTTCCCATCACTGATGTGATCCAGAGTTCAAAGTTAAATCAGTGATGCACGATGGGAAAATGAATGTGATCGAGGATGGGCCATAATTTCAAGGGCTAAGATTTCATCGTGTAGATGCTTGCATCGCTGATAGAACTAGTGAGTGATAAAATATGTCAGTGATAAGCGATGACTACTGAATGAAAAGGGAATGTGGAAAAATCTTGAGGACATCATATAAATCGAAGAAGAAAGTAGCGAGGCGAATTGAGAACCACTTATATGGTTTTAAAGTAGAGTGATCAATGGCTAGGGTTTGAATGTGAATGGCTAGATGTAATTTTGCTCGTGCAAACTCACTATCAAACATTAATGGTGGTATATCCATCTTCCAGCCATAAAGAAGGTAGATTCTTGGTTTGTCACACATTTGGAATTGATTGGAAGTGGAGAGGAATACCAGAAGTTGAAGAAATTATGCGGAAAGCTCCAAAAAAATATTTCAGTAGCAATTGTATCAATTGTTCACCCAGGTAAGCAAATTGTGTACCTCCTCCTATCTAAAATATTATATCATAGTGTTCTAGAAGGGTGATAGGGAATTGGGGAGATAATATTCTTGTGGTTTTTTCCATTTGAATATTTTCAAATTTGGGTAATAAGTGTTGGGAAAATTTTGGCAATATTTTTGTTCTGTAAGTGGTGCTTTGAGTTCTTGTACCTAGGTAGGTCTTTTCGATTGCTAAAAATTGCAAACATGAGTGAACCAGAGCCTAGTGAATCTAGTATTAGACCAGAGAGTAAACCAAAACAAAAAAGGGTTAAAGGCTTAAAACTTAGGATGTTTCATCTGAGGTTAAGATGGAACCAATTGTCCTATCTAACCCTACATCAAGTACTCCTGTCACATCTACTAGGTCCAGAAGTGAAAAGAAGTAAAATGAAAGGTTTGTACAGGAGGCCTCTAGAGATATAAAGGAAGGAGGGTCATGAGTTTGAAAAAAACCTACAGGTCAGGTTGTCGTGACCACCAGGTTAATTGATAGTGCACGTGAAATTAGTGAATTGGCCCAGCCTTAGAGCAGGTGGCAACTATTCCTATATGCTTTTAATAGACAGTATTCTAGCAAGATGGTATGTTACTTATGGGGGTTAAACCTTGGGAAGCTAGTGGTGGAAAATGTGTTTATGGAGGTGGACATGATGATGGAGTTGGCCAGACACTATCATCCCACTAACAAAACAATCAGGAGTAAAAACAGTGATGTGATCCTTGAAGTGACAAGGGATAATATTTTGGAGTTATTTGGGTTAAATCCCAATTATACTATGAAAATTGAGTGTGCAGAGCTATATGATGAATATGAGTATAAAAAATTTGCATATAGAAATAGACTTCTTGTTCAACATAGAAAGAGTATGGAGAGATTTCTCCCTAAGGATGCTGAGCCTTTGGAATGTGAAGAGTTTGTGGATTGTTTCAAGAACACCTACTATTACCTAAATCAAGTGTTGGCTCAAATTTTTGAGGTGAGAATAGCCCCTGACTTGTTGGTAATGGAATTGGACATACAAGCTCATAATTGGAACACTGGTTTTGATTATGCCACCTATGTTGCTAAACAAATGCACGAGGATTTCATTGGTTTAAATAAAGAGGTTGTCCCTTTTCATTTCCCTCATTATTTTCTATTAATGCATATGCTCCTATTTGAGGGTGATTATGGCTAGAAAAGGAAGTTGAAATTGAGATTAAGGGAAAATGAGAATAATGTTTTTCCAGTACAAATTTGGACACACATTTGGGATCAGGATTTTCCTAATTCTAATTATTCCATGTTTGATAATGTTATAAGGTTTGGTATCCTGGAGGTGTTGGGTGTAGCACCTATTCACGGGCTTTCTCCAGCAATTATAAGTATCATGCACCCAAAAGATATGTCGGGATAAAAAGCAACACATAATTTGGTAGATTGGTTTCTCCATTAAGAATATACTCTAATTAGAGCTTATGGGTCTAAGGTGGCACCACACTATTTTCCCCTATATGTCTCCGACATATTGGATTTTATGGAAATCATTTGGCAGATTGATTTCATGATTTATGAAATGTTCAAAAAGCCTAGGAAGGGTACTATGGTGAATCCCCAATTCACTTTTTCTTACTTCAAAGTTACTACCCCTGAAGGGTATGAAAAGTTTGGGATCATGGTAAATAATCTTATGTTTCCTATTAATGAGGTTAGGATTTTTAACCCAGGAAGGTTTGTGTAAGGAAAGAGAAGGGATAAAAACTTATCAGTAATACATCATCAGTTCTCTTACAATGATGATGTATTTAGAAACTTGACAAGTGATGAGGCAGTCATATCTAGAAAGAAGGAATGGACATCCATAATAGACATTGAAGAGAATATCATGAAAATGAGTGCCTTTTATGTGAGTCCTTATGATGTAATTGCAAACCCATTTGGAAGAGCTTTGACAAAGCTTATGGATTATCAAAATGGTGATTTCAAGGTGAAGGTGAAAGAGTCTGCTAATAAAGCATAGGCTCTCTTTGAACAACAACCTTAGACCATGGATATCCTAGAGTATCCTATAGATATCCAAGAAGTTAGGGAGGAACAAATGGTAGAGCATGTGCCAGAAGATGAGGAGGTGGAGAAGAAATTCCCTCCCCCTAATATTGAAGAAACTCTTTGTTTAGAAGTCCCCCCTAATAGAATTGTCAAATGGAAATATGATAAAGAAAATGATGATGATCCTAGAGTCAAGGATTGTGATGAATTCCTTGTGGATGATAAGCTTGTGTAATCTAAGGAATTTCATAAATTTATGGTTTAGCAGAGGATTAAAGAGATAAAACAAAGGAATGAACTAGCAAGGGCTAGTGTTGAACCTTCTCAACAAGAATAATCTAAGAAAGCAAAGAAAGAAAAGATCATGGTTGAGATTGCAGCTATCACTCTCGCTGAGGCAAGGAATTCTTTTACAGATAGTGGAATCATGTTTTACTATGATGCACTATCACCTTAGCTATAACATATGATGCAATAAGAAGAGATCCAAATATCTGAGGAACAGTTTGAGGATAAGGTGTTTGGATTTGGATATAGTCCAAAGTTTCATACTCTTGCAATTTGGTCTATGGTACCTAATATTGGAAAGCATGAGGTTGCTAGAACTATTGAAGAGGTTATAGGTTCCTTAGTGTTGAAGAGGGCCACAGATATAATTCCTATCCAAGTAGCTAAGTTAACTACTCATGCTGCAATGCTTAGTGTGGACACCGCATAGATTTCTCAGAAAAAAAGTATGATTCTTTATTGGAAGAATATAATAAGGCCTTAGATGAAATAAACAAGATGAGAGCCACTCTTCAGGCTAGTCAGTCAGTAAGGACACTATCCCATCCATCTTCTTCTTCTTCAGACTTATCGACATAGGACAGGGAAACCTTGGCCTTGAAAATTAAAGATTTGAATGATCAGCTAAGTATAGAAAAGGAAAATGTCAAGAAGGCTAAAATTGAAACTGTTAAGGTGGAAAATGAAATGTTTGAGGATGTATTGAAACATAGGGTGACCAAATTGGTCAACAAATTTGATGATGTATGGGTTACTTATAAGAACATTCATGATGAAAATATGAAATATCTACAAGTCTAGGAAGCCTTCCAGAATGAAAGGAGTAAATGGAGTACTAGGGTGGGTTCTCTAAAAATAATTATTCCTCAAATGAAGGAAGATCCTAAGGAAACTACTAACATTCCTGACATTTTGCAAACTATTGATTTGGTTAATGAGATAAACACTTTTCATGGAAAGCTAGATATGTAGCTCCAAAGTAAGTTGAAGTTATTCAGAGAGATGGAAGAACATGGTATGCCTCTAATATTGAACTACAAAGGCGAGTTGTAGTAGTTCAAAACCTGGAGGAATAGTTTGGGTGGAATGCTCATAGTAGCTATGATGGCATTAACTATGACTGACTACAACCTTATAAATTCAAATATTGACACAATGATGGAGATTGAGACAAAAATGGATATTTTTGTTAGAGGGGATAGGGCCTTAATTAATGTCAGGTACACTCAGAATAATACAAAGGTGCGGGGTTTATTAGATGTGAAGTGGCCGATTGAAGAGGAGTACATCACTTGGTTAGAAAAATACACTGAGTGAATCTATTTGGTGATGGAATATGCACATGGTGAATAACGGATAGAAGAGAAACAATATATAGCCTGAAATTCGTACAGATTAGGATTTTGATAAAGTGTTGCAAAATATTGTTCTCTCCTCAACGTAAAATGGGTGGCACAAAATGGTGATGTGGATAATTCAATATTTGTCTTTTTATACATTTCAAGCCTTTTAAATTTTGTTGACTAGGTTGCCCATGGAGGACACTTTTGAGTGCATGGGGAATATTTTAACCTGTTGTAACAAAAAAATGATTCCTTTTTGAGGTGGGACCAGATCTCTATAATGAATGAGGATGAATTCTTCCTCATGTTTTATTTCCACCATCTTAGTGCTCGAATGTAACTAAAAATGAAATATTTGTTACAATGGTCCAATAGGGTTTTTGACATGTGTGCTTCCTGGCCTAAGCTTATTTTCTCTTTCATTTCTATAAGAAATAATTCAGGGCTAGAAGCAGGTGTTCATTGAAAAATAATTGACACAATGAATTGTAATAAGAATACAGAGCATATTTTAAGTTTTTGTCTTAATTTTAGAGTCTTTTATTTATGTATGTAATTTTGATAACATGATAGCAAATACAATACAAAATGATACTAATTTCAAGGCCATTGTCTCTCCTCTATATTTGTTCTATGAATTATGAATGAATATAATCAAGTATTATGTTTTTCATCTCCATTGTGTTTCAGTGGATGCATAATTTCACTCTTGCTCATTAATTCAATGAATTATGTGCTAGGATATCTTTAAGAAGTGGTGGTTGAGAATGTTATGATGAATTACTGTAATGCAGTGTTTCTTGAGCTACATATTGCTATTGTTCAAATGTTATCATATTTCATAGGTTAATATTGACTCTGTGTTTAGGATAAGACATTGGTTTTAGTATATTATTCATAATTCAGTTCCTGGGTTAGTTCATTAGCAAATCAATCTTTATTTAAAAATTCTTAAAATGAGTAATTATCATAGTTATGTTGTGATGAGTTTCACCTTTCTCACACTCCAAGTTTAAGGTGTTCTTTAAAATATTTTCCATCTCTTTTAATACACCACGTTGTTGAGTAGATATATGAGAAATATCTATTGTTTACAATGTATTTAACTATGGTTAGCACAATTTCTTAAATATACATTGTGGGATAACCCTCCCAAGTTTTACAAAGCCCAAAGTGCAGGAGTAGAATTTTTGCATCTTTTACTCATTCGTTGGCCAATCCCTTTAGATTGTTGATTATTGGAAATGGAAAAATCCATAGGTAATTTTAAAGATCATTTTGGTTCTTAAAAAATCACCAACAATCCTCATCCTCATCCTTAATTTACCAATCCATTGAAGCTTCCACCTCTTATTCCACTTGCTCATATCCCACATCCTTAAAATCCACATCACCCCACTATTACCAAGCAAATTCATCCCATGTCTCTCATAATAACTTCCTCCAAGGACTATTTGCAAAGGTTGTTGTTTCCCCATGCAAAAAAAAGTGGTGCAATCTTCCCATATCATGCATCCACCTTCATCACCCCTACATCAAGATAAACCCTAATACCTTAATCTTATGAATCCCCTATCAATCTATCTATCTAAGTTGAAGAGTCTATAAAAAATCCCTCCCTCATCACACCATCCATATTAAATGAACTTTTTCCATCTCCTAATCCAAAGCATGCTAACATAGATTCCCCTCCATATAAATATAAAGGAAACCCTTCCCCTCCATAATATGACCCCCTTCCATCTCATGATCCCATTTCAATTCAAGAACAACATATCCCTTCCATATCATCTAATGATATCTTTCCATATCAAGAGAAATATATCCTTTCATCCCACTCTCACAATCCCCTCTCACTCAATTCATTTAATGGCATCCTTCTCTGTCTAGATCAAAGTACCTCTTCCACTCTATTGTATGATCACTCTCAAAATATGGTCTCCAAGTACAACTTCCACCCCTTATAATGATCCTCTACCCCTCATGATCAAAACACTACTCCCTCTTCATGTCGTGATCCCCCTCCATCTCATAACCAATACAACACTTATACCATCAACCCCATCCTAGCATAATAGCATAGACAAGGTAATTAATTGTTTGAAAAAGTGCCTCAAAGAAATGCGGTCTCATGGTGATGGAATGCCATTACAAAAAAAAAATGTGATGGCATTCCATCACCATGAGACTGCATTTCTTTGAGGCATTTTTTCAAACAGTTCACTTCCTTGCTACTTTGGATAAAAGTCTAAAGTAGGTGCTTTCGAACAAGCTATGGATAGGGAAAATAGTAGGCATAATAGTAAGAAATATATAGTTCAATAAGCACTCAATTTTTTTTTTATTATCTCATACATTATAAGTCATGACCTGTATCACTATTCTATTTTTCGTGATTGAATAATTTGTTGTTTTATTTTTAGATGGTGCAAGAAGAAACACCTCCTAATGTTGATAGGGAAATGGAGTGTGGTGTATCTTCTGTAGTAGACACCTCAATGGCTTTCATGGGGGTATGAGGTAGATTAGAAAATTTTAAATTAAATTAATTGTTATAGCTATTTATTATTGAAAAATCAAATGATTATTGATTTGTAGTTTAATTTCTATTTGGATGGTTTCTATAGGACTTTGGGGCACCAAAGCCTAAGCATGTAGATCTTTTGATTGAGGAAAGAGATCACTTAAATGTGGTAAGTTATTATTTTATTAAATATATCTTTTTTTATAATTTAATTTCTATATATTAATGTCTTTACTTTTTATTGTAATAGTTGAAGATTGATCAGGAACTAAATAGGAGGAGCAACCCTCGAGTTCAAAGTAGATGAGTGTTATACACATCTCCATCCCCTTGATTAAAAAAGGCCACTTGTCTATTTTCTTGACCTATATGGCAATGACTTTTGATTGGGATCCTTTGTGTTGGGAAAATGTGTCTCAACCTTGCAATTATATAACAATTTATTGTTGATAGGATGTATATATATATATATATATATCTCCTAGTTACACCGATTGGTGTATACAATGGCATAAGGGGGGGGAAAGTGGGATGCATGTAAATAATTTTTTGTTAACTTTTCCATGAAACTTCTAAAATGGTAGACATACATTAGATAAATGATACATTGTAAATCTAGACTGTTAATTATTAGGTTTTAGATCTAATGGTGGATATTTTTTTGGCCTATCTTGCCCTAGAATGTAATCCTATTTTATGAGGGTGTTGTATTATAGCTATGGTAGACAGAGAGAGATGGTTATGTATTCTGAGAGTCTTATACAAATCATGTTGCCTCTTGATCTTCGAGTGGTGATACTCCTGTGAGAAGCTTGCTCTACAAGTATATTGTAATCTTTGTGATTTACTGAATAATATATTGGGTGGATTTTGGAGTGTGTGGTTTTTCTCTTGAAATGGTTTTCCCCACGTAAATACTTCACATGTCATGGTATGCATGATATTTATGTTTATCTTTGTTTAAATTTTTGTAACTATTAAAGATCTATAAAAATTTTACATTATTCTCCTCTTAAGATTAGTGTAGGAAGTTGTTTCACTACCTTAGCTTCCTTACAAGTGGTATCAAAGCTTGATCACCTTTGGTTTCAGTTATGGGTTGTTGGTTTTTTTGGACTAATTTAGGTTTGAGTGGGAACTTATGCAAAAGATACTTTGTGATCTTGTTGCAAGAATTTTTCAGATGGGAAGTTCATTAGGGAGAATAGAGGTGGATAAAATTTTTGGAAATAATTTTAAAATGTGGAAGTTGAAGATGGAGGATTTGTTGACAGATCGAGATCTATGGGATGTTGTTGATGAGAATGTTTCAAGGCCTATAGATCCTACTTAAGATGTTCAATATGATGTTATGGACCATAAAGCCAAGGGTCTAATCAAATTGTGCTTGGAAGACTATTTTAATTAATTTTCATGAGGAGACCTCTGCATAGAAACTATGGAAGAAGCTTGGTGATATGTATCAGGCCAAATATTTAGTGAACAATATTTTCTTGAGGAAGAAGTTATATTCCTTGAGAATGAAAGAGGGTGGATGGATCACAAAGTTCCTGGAAGAATTCAATATGTTGGTGGCTCATTTGGCATCAGTTGGTGTCAAAATGGATGAGGAAAAATTTCAAATCTTGCTTTATTCTTTTCCTAATTCGTGGGATTCTCTTGTTATGGCTATTGGGAGTACTTCTATAATTTTAAAGACTAAAGATGTGGTGGGTTCTTTTCTTTCTGAAGATATGAGGAGGAAGGTATCCATCATTGCCAAGGAAGCCCTAAATGCTCATGGAAGACCTAAGGAAAAAGGCAAGAAGAAAAGCATGAAAAATCCAAGTCTAGGGGGAGATCTAAATCTCCTGGAAAGTCCAAAGTTATTTGTTGGAACTGTGGTAAGCCTGAACATCTTCGTAAGGAATGAAAAGAAGAAAAGAAGAAGAAAAAGAAGAAATTTGATTCTGAGTCTGAGTCTAAGAAGGAAGATGGGGATGCATTCATTGTAGCTTTGGAAACTCATGCAGGTAATGATGTATGGTTAATTGACTCGGACACATCTTTCCATATGACCTTTAATATAGATTAGTTTTCTGAATATGAAGAATTTGATGGAGTTAAGGTGTACTTGGATGATTATTCTCATTTATACATTGTTGGTCGTGGTAAAGTTAAAATCAGGTTTCTTGATGGTAGAATAAAAAGGATTAATGGTGTGTTGCATATCCCTGGATTAGCATGAAATTTCTTACTTGTAAGAAAACTAATAGATGTGGGTGTGCATGTAGTATTTTCTGATGTAGGATGCAAGATGGTTAGAGGTTCTATGGTGATTTCTAGAGGTGTTAGCTATGACACATTGTATAAGCTTGATGCATGCACTATTGAGTGCAATAGTAGTTCTATGAAAACCAAGTATGTGGAAGAAGTGAGGGTTTCACCTTCAACAGATGGTCATAGATTTTGGATACCCATGGGTGCTCTTTCTTCTGAGATAAAGTTACCTGTAGAGAAAACTATGTTATGGTACTAGAGACTTGACCACATTAGAGAAAAGGGTCTAAGGACCTTGAAAAATAAAAACCTTGTTGAAAGTTTGTCTAATTGTAATCTTGAATTTGATTTCTATGAGCATTACATTTATGGAAAACAAAACCATGTTTATTTTTACTTGTGTTCTCATAAATCTTGTGGTGTATTGGATATTATTTATTCTAATGTGTTTGGTTCTGTAGATGTTCCTTCGATTGGTAAATCTACATATTATGTTTCATTTATTAATGATTATAGTAGGACATGGGTATATTTTCTAAAGAGTAAATTTGAAGCTTTTAGTCAATTTAAATAATTTAAAGCAATGGGTGAGTTGCAGACTAGAAAGAAAATAAAATTTTTGAGGATTGATAATGGCAGTGAATTTTTCTCTAATGATTTTGATAGATTTTGTAAAGATTGTGGTTTTCATAGACAAAAGAAAACTTCGTATTCTCCACAACAAAATGGAGTAGTAGAAAGAATGAACATGACATTGATGGAGAAGGCTAGGAGTATGTTGAGTGGTTCTAGCCTAGAACAAAGGTTTTGGGCTAAATTTTTTGCCACTGCCTGTTATCTTATTAACAGGTATCCTACATCAACTCTTGTTTATAAGACACCTATAGAGGCATGGTCGAGTCACAAGCCTTCATTAAGACATCTTATATTTTTTGGTTGTGAGGAATATGCACATGTGCCAAAAGAGAAGCGAACTAATTTGGAGAACAATGTTGTGAAATGTATCTTCATCAAATATATTTATTGTGTGAAAGGATACAAGCTTTGGGAACCTGTTACACAAAAGGTAATATATAGTAGAAGTGCTACTTTTAGAGAAACTAAGCCTTCTTTTGTTACATTGCAGCTAGAACAAACTAAATAGGAAGATGTGATTCAATTTCTTTCTACACCTAAGAAAGTTGAATTGAGGCCCAAATATATACAAGAAGTTGAGGAGAGCTCATCTAGCTCTGGATCTTTAGAAGAGGAGGAAGAACCTCCAACTCAACTTGTTCATAGGTCTACAAGGAATAAAAAAACCACCTAAAAGGTATACACCTGATGATTGGAGATGTATTTTTTCTTTGAATACTAACATGGATGAACCCAAATCTATAGAAGAGGAATTAGGTATGAATGATGCAGAATATTGGAAGATTGCTATGGATGAAGAAATGGAATCTTTGAAAAAGAATGATACATGGGATCTTGTACCATTGGCTAAAGGATAGAAACCTGTTGGTTACAAATGGGTGTTCAAGAAAAAAAATTGGTTTAGATGGAGGTATTGAGAAGTAAAAAGAAAGGTTTGTTGGAAAAGGTTACTCTCAAGTTGAGGGTGTTGATTATGGTGAGGTATTTTCTCCTGCTGCAAAAATGACATCCATTAGTTTTTTGCTTTCTATTTATGTTGGTTATGATTTTGAGGTTTAGAAAATGGATGTGAAAAATAATTTCCTTCATGGTGATTTGGAGGAGGATATTTATATGAATAGCCAGAGCACTATGTGGTGAAAGGTAAGAGTAAGTTGGTTTGCAAAATGAAGAAATCTTTGTATGGCTTAAAACAAAGTCCTAGGATGTGGTACCAGAAATTTGATAAGTATGTGTTGAGTTTGGGATTTGAGTGTTCTAAATCAGATCATTATGTTTATTATAAAATTGATGGTGATCATTTCCTATGTATTGCATTATATGTTGATGATATGTTATTTATTGACAAAGGGAAAGGTATGATTTCAGAACTCAAATCTCAAGTTGCTACTAAATTTGAAATGAAAGATCTTGGTGCAACTAGACAAATTCTTGGGATGGAAATTAAAAGAGACAGAGTGAATAGAAAGTTGTGGCTTGTCCAAAGTATTTCAATTCAATTTTATAGAGATTTAACATGCAAGATTGTAGACCATTGTGTGTTCCCTTTTCAATTGGAAACAAGTTATCTATTTTAGATTGTCTAGCATCTCCATTAGAGATGGAAGACATGAGAAGAGTGTCTTACCAGAGTGCAATTAGAAGTTTTATGTATGTTATGCTTTGTACTAGACTAGACAGTTCCCAAGCAGTGGGATTTATTTCTAGATATATGTCTAATCCTGGTAGAGTTCATTGGGATGCAATTAAAAGGTTCTTTAGATATTTGTGTGGTACCTTAGATTATTCCTTATGTTATCATAGTAATATGATTGAAGATGATATTTCCCTTGATATTCATGGTTATGTGGATTCAGACTGGGTAGGTGATATTGATAGCAAATGATCCACCATTTCTTATGTGTTTACATTATTTGGTGGTGCAATTAGTTGGATGAGTAAGCGATAGGTTGTGGTTGCTTTGTCCACTACTGAAGCAGAGTATATGGAAACTACTCATGCTTGTAAAGAAGTCATTTGGCTTAAGAGACTTTGTTTAGATATTGGAATAAAACAAGGTGTAGTGACAATTTATTTCAATAGTCAGAGTGCAATATGTCTATCCAAGAACCTGACATTTCATGCTAGGACCAAGCACATTGATGTATAATATCATTTTGTTTGAGATATGGTTGAAGATGGAAAGATGAAGTTGGTTAAGATAGATACTTTGATGAATGTTGTTGATTATTTAACTAAGCCTATGAGCATAGAGAAGTTCAGATGGTGTTCAGATATTATGGGCCTTTTGGTCCCTAGCAATTAAGAGACAATGTTTACTCCCTCCTATTTCTCTTGCAAGGTGTTCGACAAGTGGGAGATTTGTTGGGAAAATGTGTCTCAACCTTGCAATTATATAATGATTTATTGTTGATAGGATGTATATATATATATATATATATATTTCCTACTTACACCGATAGGTGTATACAATGGAATTAGGGGGGGAGTGGGATGCATGTAAATAATTTTTTGTTAACTTTTTTAGGAAACTTATAAAATGGCCGACATACATTAGATAGATGATACATTGTAAATTTAGGCCACTAATTATTAGGTTTTAGATCTAACGGTGGATATTTTGTTGGCCTATCTTTCCCTAGAATGTAATCCTATTTTATGAGGGTATTATATTATGGTTGTTGTAGACAAAAAGAGACAGTGATGTATTCTGAGAGTCTGATAGCAATCGTGTTGTCTCTTGATCTCCGAGTGGTGATAATCTTGTGAGAAGCTTGTTATGAAAGTATATTGTAATCTTTGTGATTTACAGAATAATATATTAGGTGGCTTTTGGAGTGCGGGGTTTTTCTCCCAAAAAGGTTTTCCCCATGTCAATCACTGTGTCATGGTATGCATGATATTTATGTTTATTTCTGTTTAACTTAATGTAACTGTTAAAGATCTATAAAAAATTTACATTATTCCCCTCTCAAGATTAGTGTAGGAAGTTGTTCCACTACCTTAGCTTCCTTACACTTTGTTGTATGCCTATATGGAATTTTAGGACATATTTTGTATTGTATATACTTGAAATTGTATGCCTATATGGAATTCTTGTAAGCCTATATGACTATTTTGTATATATTTTATACTTATATTGACATATATTGATGTATGCCTACATAGCTATTTGGTTAATACACATCTTTCTTATTGATGGTGTCCATATTAGAATTATAAATCCACACTTCAATAGATATTTGTAGATGGTTTATTTCATATATTCAAAATATAAGTGTTTTACATGCACTCTTCTTTTCTATAATTGTAAAAATATAATAAAGTTTGAACATTATTCTCCTATAAGATTAATGAACATTAAATCAGTCATATGAATATAGTAATTCTTCATACTTCATGCTTCATGTGATTCATGGAGGAAATTCATGTGTATTCTTCATGCTTCATGATTCATGCTACCATGCTTCATGTGTATGCTTCATGCTTTATATCACCAAGGGAGACATCTACCATTCCATGTGTATACTACATGCTACCATTCACTTGTATGATTCACGCTTCTTGTGTACACTTCATGTGTTCACATATATGATTCATTCCTCATGTGATTACTTCATGTGTTATGTGTATGCTTCATGCTTCCTATGTATACTTCATGTATTATGTGTATTCATGTGTATGCTTCATGATTCCTATGTATACTTCATGTATTACATGTATTCATGTGTATTTTTCATTCTTCCTATGTATACACCATGTGTTCACATGTAATCTTCATGCTTACTATGTATACTTCATGTATTACGTGTATTCACATGTATACTTCATGCTTCCTGTGTATACTTCACTATTTATCATTATTCACATGTATGCTTCATGCTTCCTATGTATACTTGATGTGTTCACATGTATGCTTCATGCTTCATGTGTATACTTCATGTATTACATCATTGAAGAATTCAATCAAGAATATAATCGAAGGCAATATTTTAAATAAATTAATTTAGGTTCTCACAAATAGTGATGATATAAATTTTGTTGTGATTTTTCAAAGGTGAAAAGTTGTGACCCTTTGAATAGGAAAGAATACAACCCTTTTATAACAAAGGATAGTGACCATTCCTAGTGTAGATGTGCCCACCTAGATGTGTTGGCACTAATTGTTTGGCCCCATGAAGAACAAAACAAAAAGTATCATACCTTTCAACTTTACACTACATGCATCTGATAGTTTTAGGGGCATTAGAAAAAATTTCACCAGAGGTAAACAACTTGGAAGTATAAAAAACCAAGAGATTTTATTGTAGAGGGGCCTTACTTGATCTTGTAGCCTTAGATGAAATATTTCTAAGTGCCATGATTTCTGAGTAATCACTCATCAAAGTTTGTTGTCTTTAAACTGTTTCAACATGTTTGGGTACAAAAAAAGACCTATCCTAGCATAAACCCACCCATCGAGACATGTTGGAATAATCGGTTCCATCATATGATGAAAAAAATGAAAATTACACCACTTTGCAACTTTTCACTACATGCAACTAACTTGTTTTCCATCAACTAAAAACTCTTCACCATGGGAAACTAACTTGGAGCTATAAAAAACTAAGAGATATTATTATAGAGGGGCCCTACATGATCCTATAGCCTTAGACTGAATTTTTCTAAGTGCCATGGTTTTTGAGTAATCGCTTGTTGAAGTTTGATGCCCCTTTGCACTTTGGTCTCTTAAGAGAGTTCATCGGTACAATGTAGCTTAGACTATTCCAACATGTTTGGGTGTGAAATAAGACCTTTCCTAGCATAAAACCACCCATACATAAGTGTTGGAATAGTTGGCTCAGTCGTATGATGAACAAAATGAAAGTTACACCACTTTGCAACTTTACACTACATGCAATTGACCCATTTTCCATCAACTAAAAACTCCTCACCATAGGAAAATGACTTGGACCTATCAAAAAAATAAGAGAGGTTATTGTAGAGGGGCCCTACATTATTCCATAACCTCACACAAAATGTTTCTAAGTGCCATGGCTTATGAGTAATCACTCATTGAAGTTTGCTACCCCTTTGTAGTTTGGTCTCTTAAGAGAGTTCACAAGTACAATGTAGCTCAGATCATTCCAACACATTTGGGTGTGAAACAAGACCTTTCCTAGCATAAACCCATCCATCTAGATGTGTTGGAATAGTTAGTTTAGTTGTATGACGAACAGAACGAAAGTTACACCACTTTGCAACTTTACACTACATGCAATTAACCCATTTTCCATCAAATGAAAACACTTCACCATGGGCAAATGACTTGGATCTATCAAAAACCAAGAGAGGTTATTGTATATGGGCCTTACATGATCTTGTATCCTTAGATAGAATGTTTCTAAGTTCCTTGGTTTTTGAGTAATTGCTCTCGAATTTTGTTCCCCCTTTGCACTTTGGTCTCTTAAGAGACTTTGCCAGTACAATGTAGCTCAAACTATTTCGACATGTTTGGGTGTAAAAAATGACCTTTCCTAGCATAAACCCACCCATTCGGATGTGTTAGAATAGTTGGTTCAGTTGTATGACGAATAGAATGAAAGTTAAACCACTTTGAAAATTTACACTACATGTAACTGACCCATTTTCCATCAACTGACAAACTCTTCACCATGGGAAAATGATTTGAAGCTATCAAAAATTGAGAGAGGTTATTGTAGAGGGGGCCTACATGATTTGATTGCCTCAGATGGAATTTTTCTAATTATTTACCCCTTTGACATTAGTTTTGGCATTGATGTCAAGGGTTGATCTTGGCACTTACAATGTTGGTATATATACATACATTTGTGGCATTCATTGAAGGTTTAGTGGTATTTGGTTGGTCACAAAGGTAGTATACATTTCTATGTTTCTAGGTGAATTTGGTATTGATGAGTCATGGAGGCAGCAATACTTGATATAATTGGGATTTATACCATACATTGGTCTTTGGTATTGGTTGTGGTAGCATGTTTATTGGTTTGTGTTTTTGCATTGATGTCAAAGCAACACTTAAGGTGAAATGAATAATGTTTTATTACAAAGGAATTCTTGATAGTATCATTGCATTGAGAAATGATGTTCTTGATCACTAAGGTTGAAAATGAATTATGTGTTTGATTATACTCAAGGGTTATCATTAACGCATAGACATTGGCATGTTAAGTTTTTGAGTGGTCATGCAAATATTGGACCAAGATTGACATAATGTTGATTTTTTTTATTGGAAAAGGTTAAAATATCAACATTATTTGTTTTGCTCAAAGTAAATGATAGTTTGTAAACTTCATTGACACAAAGTTTGTTCCCTCAATGATTACTCATTTTACAAAATACAAGGCATGGTATGTGTAGCCGCTTAGGAAAGTTTGTGGAAGCATGGTGAACAATGAAGGTTAGTGTGGTTTTGTGACTAGCTACACAGAAAATGGTTTCCAAGCTACTGTGGTAGTTATGGTTTACAATGAGTAGCATATTGGTATTTCATTTCCTTAATCTTTGTGGTTCTTGGTTTACCTAGAAATGGTTTTGGGTTTAGTCATGGTTTTTTTTTCCAATAAGGGTTCTATTATGTAACCTTGTTCTAGGGCACACTTTGGTCTTTTATTATCTTCTATTGTTGCTTAAGGTTATTGCATATATAATATTGTCTTATTATGTCGACTATGAAATGATACTTTCCTATAAGGTTAACTTGGTGTTTGTTTTGTGTAACACCTTGAGTTAGTTTGTATAAGGTGTCAACGTTTCATATGAAACAATTAGATTAAATGAAAAGATTAAAGGTGTTAAATGTGAAGTCACCATAGTGACTCAATAGGATTAGGAAATTATGAGAACAATTGAAAGGGTTTATTTGATGGGTTTGTTTCATGACAAGTGGCAGCATTACATCTATTATTTTTTATTATATAAATAGTGAATTGTCACTATTTTTGGTTCAATGCTTTCATAGATATATCATGTTGAGTTTATGAGAAAAATTCTAAAATGTTTTTTTACAAAACTATATGAAAAACAGTGAAGTGTATAATTTGATACATTTTTTTTTTTAAGATTCCAATTTAATGAATCTTTAGGACATTGAATATGTTGGGATGGAAAATAGAAATGTTATTGAGTGAAACAGAGTAACCCTTTGTAATTGATTTATTCATGTTTGAGATTACATTGTATAAGGTCAAGTTAATGAGACAAAGATGACCTTTTTGCAAGTGAGGCATTTTGTAGCCAATGAGGCTTGTGTTTCCAGTGAGGCATTTTTTAGCCAGTGAGGCTTGTGTTGCTAGTGAGGCATTTTGTATCTAGTGAGGCTTGTGTTGCTAGTGAGGCTTTGCTAGTGAGGCATTTTGATAAGCCAGTGAGGCATTTTACGAGTGGTTTTTAATCCCTATAAGGTTTTTCCACTCATGGAAAACATTGTGTTATGATTCTTTTGTGGATGCATTTTGATCTTGTTGTTTCCTTTATTTACATTGTAGCATTTGATTTTACATGTTTAAGAATCTGAAGTTTGGTTACCACATATGATTATACTCTTGAAACTAAACATTTATTATTTTCAAAGAGTCTAAGTATTTTTAAGAATCATGAAGTTGAAATTGATTATTGAAATACTGATTCACCCCCCCCCCCTTAGTGTTTCTCATACTCCAACAAGTGGTATTAGAGCCATACCCTTACATAAGTCTAACCAAATTAAGGGGTTCCTAGAAGTGGAGAACTCGTTATGGAAAAGAGTCAAAGAAACAAAGAAAAAAGAAATGCCCAACAGAATGTTGAACAACAAAAATGTCTTAAACCTACTACAAGAGATGATTTTGTAGTAAAGAGTGTAGACAAAGAAGGAGATCGCTTTGTGAGTAATTTTGAACATGAGTTTGATGAAAATGAATGTGAAATTGATTTTTAAGGAAAACTTATTTATGCCCTTAATGAGATTGAGAAACTCAAAAAGGAAAATTAGGGTCTAAAGTTGCAATTGGCAGAGTCTAGAAAAGTTGAAGAAACAACTAGCATAAACTTGCAAACCAAAGTGGAATATTGTAAAAAGTTAGAGAATGAGATTGTCTCATTGAAGAGGAGTATAGAGGAAAATTCTTTGTTAAAAGAACACACTAAAAAAGATGAGTTGATTTTCAATCTAAAATTAGGGATTGAAGAAAACAAGAGGATATCTGACATGACAAGATCTAATTTGGAAGTTAAAATTGTTGAATGCCACAAGCTTGAAGGAGAAATAGTCTCTTTAAGGAAAGATCTTGAGAATGTTA
>VDFB02281492.1:1059712648-1059725415 GCA_007258455.2 Sequoia sempervirens
AAACAAGGTCAATACCAGCGCCAAGGACGAGGTTGAGGGCACTCATGAAAAATCGACAACCAAGGGGCAATGAGTACTGTAAGTTTGGCACCCCCATTCTCTTTAACCTTCAATTTTCATGCCTAGTTTCCAAACATCTTCTCATACAATGGCACCCCCATTCTCGTAAAATGGTATAAGATAAGACAAAAAAAATAAAATAGCTTATACATAACATATCCACCTACAATCCCATTCAAGCATTTTAATTAATTCCTTGAATTAAACCTAAAATAAGAATCATACACACCACAATAGTGAGATGAACAAAACAACCCTTGATCATTTTATTCAAAATTTAGATATGTTTATACAATGGATAGACATGAGTTTGAATTAATCATATCAATTCAAATGCCGCATTCATCATAAAACACAACCTCATGAATTCAAAACCTACTATAGAATGAGACTCAAAACCTAAATTGCATTTTCCCTAAAACCATCGACTTACAATTTGCTCTCAAGAACTTCATCTAGACTTGACCAAAAATATTCCAAATCTTGCTAACCCGTATTCTTTGGCCTTTGAAATCCTTCTCTATAGAAAAAAGGAGGAGCAAACAAGCATCGGCCGTAAAGCACACGTGTCACCACCAATTGGACCGCCTTTGTACTCTTCACCGGGCCATTAATCAAAATTGATCACCTTTATTCACCTTGACACTATAAGGTTTGTACTTAACTACCACCGATTCGCCTTCTTCAAAAAGACTCCAAGAATGAGTTGGTGCTAATGATTTTTTTCCATACAACCACCAACAAATCATATAACTGAAGCTACCCTTTTTCGTAATTTTGTAGTCCAAACATGATATAAAGGGTCTCTTGCACCTTTTGTGATTACTGTAGCTTGTGTAAGAGTCCCCATGGATATTGTTGTAATTATAGGATGCATGAATAAGGTGTAGGATGAGAAATAAAGAAGGTATAGCTGTTGTCCTCAAGAGTTTTGTGAAGAAAAACATGTGAAATGAGAGGTTCAAGCCTAGGTTTCAAAAAAACATGTATGGGAGATCTGATTTTATGAATTTTTATCCATGTGCGCACCTAATGGGTTGTTTCGAACATTAAATATAAATGATATATAGACACACACACACACACACACATATATATGTATGTATATATATGTATTTTTAAATGTAAATGTAAATGCAATTACTGGATGCTCTCCTCGAACAATAAATGCAACATATCATTAAAGAAATCTATATCTATGTATATAAATGTGTATTTCTAAATGCAAGTGTAAATGCAAAGAGCATGTGGTTTTGTAGTGTTATAGATACAACATATCCATAAATTAATGTAATTGAAATTTAAAAGTCTTCAACACATATAATATTAAATCGATCAAACTACTAAACTACATGAGAAATAAATGAAAACAGTAAATGCATTATGTATGTGTATTTGTAAATGTAGGTGTAAAATAAATAAGAATAATGAAAATTATAAAAGAATACAAGGAAAGGTCTCCTCCCTTCTTGGTAGTGATAACCTCCTCCACACACAACCCTTAAAAATTATGAATAGATGAATATAATCTTTGAAGAACTCAAAGTTGATTCTCTCCTACCTGATGCAATTAGTCATTTTATCCTTACAAACATTTATAGTGATTAATAGAGGCACATAGACCAATTCTTCATGATAGAAGAATTTGATCATACTTTTCCAATGATGGCATTATGAGAAAACCTTAGGTTAAATGAATAATTCCTAGCTAAGTTCTTTAAATCATGTCCAACTGTATAAGAGAAGATCGCTGCTATGTGTACCTGGATACCATGGAGAAAGGCTAGTCTTTGGGCTCTTTCATCAATCATCCTACCTTAAAACATACCAAAAATCTCCTAGCAATTAGACATAGGAAGATTTAAGATGACTTAAAAAAAATTATTTCCAAAGCATAAAATTATGATGACTTAACCATGCCTAGTACACACTCCCTCCCTGTTAACCACTTAGGCATATGGAAATTAAATGCAAATTTTCTGCTATTTTAGTCATGTAGTGTCCAATAAACCACTTGGTGGTGTTTCCCTTCAAGCTTATTTACTTGAATTAAGAGAAAAGTCCTTTGATTACAATCAGAGAATACATTTGAGGCCTTGGTTGTGTAACTGTGGACCATAGTAACATTTCTAACACTTGTTACAAAGTTTGGGAGTTAAAAGTTAAGTAGATTTGATTTGTGATGGACACATTTGGACGGGTAGTAACAATAGCTTGCAATCTATCAAGACTTGATTACCTTATAACCCGCCAGGAAATTTAGGATGAAATGATAGATTAATCATAATGTCACCTTGGATCACATCACCATGAAAGAACTTCATCCAACATCCCACGAAAGTGCAAGTACCACCCTCAACAGGTATTTTTCAGATTTCTTCCCTCTATTTAGGGAAACTGCCAGAAGAGAAGAGGAAAGCGGTGACATGTAGTATGTCTAAAAGAGGGAGATCAACTAGAGGTCAAAAGATTAGAAGAAAATTCCGTAAACACATGGAATTTTTTCTTGCTGAAGGGGGGTCATGTTCTTATGATGATGAGAGCATAGGCGATGTCGAGGTGACCTCGAGGTACAAACATCTACGGAAACAATGGGTACCCAAGGAAATTCCCCCAATAAACATCAATTTTTGTGTCAACGAAAGGATATATCGCATAGCACCATCATCATTACATGGTTTGGGCCTATTTTGCATGGATGGCATAAAGGTATGTTATGACAAAGTTATTGAATTGATGAAGTATGTTGGACCCTGTTACAGTTACAAAGATTGGATGCAACTAGTTAGATATACATGTAGTATGCGTAGGTATGCACTGTTAGAAAATTATATACAACTAAAATATAAGGATCAAAATAAAGGAGTGGCTATGTATTACTGGACAGTAATAAAAGCATCAGTATCATTGCGTGGTTTATAAATAGTACATGACTGGTCAACAAATAAGCAACCCAATTGCATATTCGGTAAGGCGAGGGAAACCGCGGTATTCGTATGTGCATAAAATCAATAACCGTGAGGGGAAGAGTTGCTAATCGATTACAATTTGAATCGCTTTTTATTACAAAACACACAATTATTATGGGTGGTAATGCACTAATGACCATTTTATCCACCTCCAATTAATGACTCCAATATACCATTTTTATTCTTATGTTTTTTCATAAGTCTATTGGTTTCATTTTGGTAATATTTTTTATATTTAATTTTGTCATAGGGGACATTGATTGTATGGAGAAGGCTCTGGCCTAGAGCAAAGATCATGATGTATCTTCAGGTGCTTCTACCTGACATGTTTACCTCATTGTAATTGTACAAATTAGATAAGAGCAAAATGTTTTATTATTATGTTTTTTCATATAAGTTTTGGGTTAATTTCGAGCATTATTTTTAATATTCTTGCTTTCGGGTACCGACTGATCGTGGAATTGCAATCAAAGAAGAGAGGAGAGCATCCATAGTGAGGTGCAGTCAATATTTTGTGATGATGACATGGATTATTCAACAAACCCTTTCAATACGATAAAGAATCTCATGAAAAAATGCAATGAAGAAATGACTAAGTTGATGTTTAAAATGCCTCAAACAGATGAGATAAGAGAGAGGGTTAAAGTATTGACAGAGAGATTGCAAAACTTGCAAGTAAGTTGTCATGAGGTCTTTAATTATAACATAAGTTCATTCATGGTTTTATATTTTGTACTCTTTTATGTCATGAACTAAAATATGTGTTGTTTTTACAGGATTATTTTCCTCCTCATGATGCTCCTGGCCATGATTAGGGTACTGCAAGTGCTTCCCGAGGAGTAAAGGTTGGTACAAGTGTCCATCCTGATATTCCTACGCATAAATCATATCATCTGACCCCATCATTTGTGCTTATATTTTCGTCTGAAATGTCGGCAACACATACCATGTAGGCATCTGTTAATGCACCCTCTGGCAGCGAACACATACCAGAACATGCGTCAGGACATGTACCTGGGGATGCAGAGGCCACTAGTACTGGTGATGTTTTAGCAACATTTCCTGGATCTTCCCTCATTACTATTATGGGAACATTGCCAGTCACACTTGTGGTGACCAAGGATTTCATTCCCATAAAGATAGAGAAGGTCCCAGCTACTTTAAAATGTTTTAATTATTATTCTATATAATCCAATTGAAATTTACTTATTGATCACTCTTTTTAGACTATTGATCCTATGACCATTTTGTAGGAAATGATGTTTTTTATAAACATCTAAGTGATATTACATTGGAGCTCTTCGGGCCAACCATATGTACATGGTGGAATGCCCAAAATGAAGATTTAAAAGATGAGCTCATTAACCATTTAGTTGTGTTGTTCGGTGATAAAACATTCAACTGAACCAAGGTCCTTAAGAAATTTGGTACCTATCTAATGTATGCGAGGGACCAATATAGGTCACATTTAGAGAAGAACAAAAAGTACGAGCATCCCCTCATGATTCCAGAGAGGGAGTGGAAGGACCTGGTGTCCGATGGAAAGGAGAAGGCTAAAAATAAAAAAGGAAAGACACCACCGGGCCAAGGAAGGTATGTGATATAGAAGCATACATCTGCAAAAAATCCTGATTAATCGCGATTTTTTAAAAAATTGTAGGCTAGACAATTTTTTCCCAGATTTTTTGAAAAAATCATTGACTTTTTGGTCAATGATTTTTTTCATTTCAAACTGCAAAATCTGCAAAAAAACGTGAATAAAATTGAGCTGATTTTCGTGCAAAAAAACCATGAGACCATGGCTTGTTGCTTACTATTATGCTTTGATAGATTTTTTCCAAGCATCCATAGCTTGTTTGAAAGCACCTGTTTTAGGGTTTTACCCATAGCATTGTTTGGTAAAATTCTTTGGTAGACATGTATGAAAATCTTGATAGCATAGACAAAGGCATTGAGCTGCTTGAAAAAAATGTCTCAAAGAAATGTAGTCTCATGGTGATGGAATGCCATGATGAATTCCATGACAAGTAAATTGCTATGGATTGTCATGGCATTCCATCACTGTGAGACTGCATTTCTTTTAGGAATTTTTTCAAACAATTCACTGCCTTGTCTATGGTATTGCTTACTATTATGCTTTGGTAGATTTTTTCCAAGCATCCATAGCTTGTTTGAAAGCACCCGTTTTAGGTTTTTACTTTTTATCCATAGCATGAAGGCATTCAACTATTTGATAAAATGCTTTGGTAGAAATGTATGAAAAATGTGGTAGCATAGAAAAGGTTTTGAACTATTTGAAAAAATGCTTCAAAAAAATGTGGTCTCATGGTGATGGAATGCCATAACGAATGCCATGACAAGAAAATTGCTATGGATTGTCATGGCATTCCATCACCATGAGACCACATTTCTTTGAGCATTTTTAACTCGGTTTTCTGTGTCTATGCTATTGCTTACTATTATGCTTTGATAAAAATTTCCAAGCATCCATGACGTTTGAGAAAGCACCTATTTTAGGCTTTTAGCCATGTAGCAAAGGCGTTATTTGTTTGATAAAATGGTTGGTAGACATGTATGAAAATGTGGTAGCATAGACAAGCATCACCATCGATGTTATCGCGGTTATGTGAGCATTTTGTGCAATGTAATCAGTGATATGAATATAACCAACAAAATCTATTTTCTATAATTCATGGATTGAGCTCTGTATTTTATATGCTCTCAATGTCTGTATGCTATGGAAATGCCATTAATTTTTTTTTTAAAGTAGTATGCTATGTGTGATACTATCAACAATGTAATTATATACTGATTACTCAACAACACATAATCTAACGTATTTCAAACTTTTCATAGGTTTCACGACATCGAGAAGGCAACAAAAGGCAAGACTAGAAAACACGAACAACACAAACTTAACAAGAACATATGAAATTGTACGCGCCGGTGTAGTATCAATAAATGAAATATTGCATCAAATTATAATAAATTGAAAAAAATTGGTTTATCACACCTTAGAAGCAAAATTTATGATCCTCTACAAAATGTGGGGCTCGTTCAATGAGTTCCTGAAGAGGACACGGTGCCTTCCAGCAAGGCTATGGAGCCGTGGCTGAACGCCTAAGAGTCTTGACTGGGCAAACACAATCTTCCATTGCATCCGACATGTAGGTAAATAAACTCAATAAAGTTTATTTAAAATTGAATACTTGTGCAATCTATTCAATATTAATTCCCACCATAAAGTAATTACATTCCTATTTATTTTAAACATTCAAGCAATGATAATACTGCACATGACATTGGAATGCAGATTGGTGAGGGTGGAAGGCGGAGCGTCTGAGATGAAGGTCATGGTGTGCATCACAATGGTACTAGAGCATGTAGAAGCATTGATCAACATGTTTTGGTATGATCAGGCTAGAGAAGATCAGGAATATGATGTGGCCCCATCAGGTAAAGAGGACCACTCTAAAGATCTTTTAAACATATTTAATTGCAATTGGTGTATTAATTAATGTAACCTTTCGTGTTTCAACTTTAGAGCATGTAGAGCGTGATCAACGAGTTGAGCATGATCAGGCTAGAGAAGATCAGGAACATGATTTGGCCCCATCAGGTAAAGAGGACCACCCTCATGTTCTTTTAAACATATTTAATTTCAATTGGTGTATTAATTAATGTAACCTTTCGTGTTTCAATTGCAAATCGGGATTTAGAGGGTGTTCAACATGTTGAGCATGAGTCTATAACAAAAGTTCAAGAACATGATGTGGACCCATCATGTTAAGAGAACCACTCTAATGTTCTTTTAATTAATGAAATACTTGTAACAATAATAATAAAACATATCGGTTTAACATTTCTTTCTATTATGTAGTTTTACACTAAGGCATCCACGTGTGGGTAGTAGGTGTGAGAATCCATGAGAAGAGGCGAGAACAACTAAAGGAGACGGATATTGATTTAGAAAATGATACTCCACTTCAACTTTATGTAGCTTTCAAAAGAAACAAAAAAAAAAGTGATTGTCCATATCATGACAACCATATTTTTGATAATATGTAAAAGCTGAAAAGAATAGATATTATATGTTGTGGTGAATAAATATATTCAATTAAATAGAATGTTTATATTGTAGATGAATGTATATGTTATTAATGGATGAGATAGATGTTATATGTTATTAATAGATGAATGAATGATTAATGTTGATTGGGTATGGGGAATTGGCGGTGATGAGGGGAAAGGGCCAAATAAAGCTTCCCACCCGTCCGTGAGATTTAGCCACATTAAAGTAGAGAATATTAAACTATTCTCAAAACAAAGAGAAGCTCAATAAGGTAATGCACTTTTCAATATAAGAAATGCATCATTTGAAGCATCAAACCAATATGCAATATGTATGTATGATCAGTCGTCAGTCTCCGCAATGGTACATTTCCATGAATATTTTTTCTTTTTAAAAAATTGATGCTTTGTCACAATTTCGACGAAAGCCACCGACGAATCAACACAAAGGTTCGATGAAGTTTCTATAGCTATGACGAAGGTTTCGTCGTAACTCCTTTCCCATTCCATCGCAATTTTGACAAACTTTTGGTGTTGTTTCCAAGCGACTCCTTGCCCATTTTTTTGCACTTTTAACGAACTTTTGGTGTTCTTCCGACGCTACTCCTTGGTATTTTCATCGCAAAGTCGATGAACTCTGGGTGTTTTTTCGACGCTACTACTTGCCTATTTCGTCGCACGTTCGACGAACTTTTGGTGTTGTTTTGATGCTACTCCTTTCCCATTTCGTCGAAATGGTGATGAACGTCTGGTGTTGTTTCAATGCTACTCCTTGCCCATTTCGTCGAACTAGAAATGAACTTCTGTTGTAATTCGTTGGTGGATACATGAAGTGTTCGTCGATATTTCGACGAAAGTCCAAGCCATTTCACGATGCTGACAACCGACAATTCTTCGTCGTTATTTTGACGTTTAATTTTTCGTCGGCCTTTCGACAAAAAAACATTGACGCAAATATTTTTTCCATTTCGTCGCGTTTCTGACAAAGATTTGTCGAACGACCTAGACAGTTGGAAAATGGAGCCAAATTCAGTAGTATTTGGTAATATAGTTGGTAATGTTTTCTCATGATGCTTACACTTTATGGATATCATTTTTCATGCTTCCACAGTGGTTTTTCATGATTACGATGTATACTTTTCTCATGTCTTGGTTATTTCACATGTTTGAGCTACATGGACAGTTTGTACTTGGACAATGCATAGTACATGCATTCTTTGACAGTGGTTTATGCTTTTCCTAACAATGCTTTTTCTTGGGGATGGTTAGTGTTGACAGTGAATGAAGCTTGAAAGTGGATATCACATGCTTTAACTATGCAATGATGAAAGTGGTGCAATGGTGAAGCTATATATAGTGGCTCTAAATAGTTGGTTTTTAGATCTCTTTCTTGTTCCAAGTCTATGGTGAATTCTCTTTCAAAATGCACATGCTCTTTGAAATTACTTTTTGTGTCTTGCTTCTATCTTAGATAAGTACAGTGCACCTTACTGGACATTATCTATAGTATTTGCTTCTTGGATAAGGTCTTTGTTAAACAGGTTTTTGGGTAGTGGTAAAATCTTGTCACTCTTCTTGTAGCTTATACATTATTTGAATGTATGTTTGACTTTGTGAAATGATGATGGAGTTCACAGGTGGTGATACACACTACTAGCTTTGTGAGACAGCTATTACTTTTGTGGAATGTCTTAGTCTTTTGAAGGTTATCATTGTTATTAGCTTGTAGGTGGCAGGACTTCATGAGAAGTGCATCTTGGTATTTCGAAATGCAGGGTATTTGGAAATGCAACTTTGATTACTTTAATTCCTATTATGACTCTTTGGTTCTTTGGAATTTGGTTACTTTGGTAATGTTGTGGGTTTTCACCTTGACACTACAGTTTGGTTTCATGATATATGTTGAGTTTATTGTTTTAACAAGCTTCACAATACAGTTGATACATGCTTTGCTATTGTGGATTATACATATGGTAATATCATGATAAGACAGTCCTGACCTCATATCTGCTTATTCCTTGATTCCTTCTTTTCAGTAACAGTGCTGAACTTTATTTGAAACAATTACTTGAATAGTGGAAGCCTTGATGTTTGGAGAAACATTGCTTGTACTAACATGACAGTGACATGGTGCTCAACTATCAGCAATTGTACTTATGGTTTTAGGGGAGTTTTCATGCATATTCTACACCCCTGGGTAATATTTTCAATGTGGTGGCATCTTGGTTTAGTTTTGATACCATGCCAGTTCTATATTTCATTGTGTAGTGCTCTTTTTCAGTTTTATCCATTCAGATCTAATGTTGTTTTGTGTCACTGCAGTAGATTGTTTATGAGCAAGTATTTGTTGATTTACCACCCCTTTGACCTTTGGCATTGTTGTCAAAAGGGGGAGATGAGCTCAGTGATAGGTTTATGGTTTTTAGTCCAGCATTTGGTGCTTCTAATGATAGCATGAGTAACATTTCAGTTTTGGCATACAAGATCAGTTATGGTTGTTCATTTGGTTCATGATTTTTAATGCTAAATATTGCATAATATTGGTTATTGTTTGATATGGCTAGGGATTGGTTCTTCTATAGGTGATATTCTATTGATTTCTTTGGCAGGTTTGGCATCAATGCCAAAGGGGGAGTTTGTTGACCCCTTTGAAATTAGTTTTGGCGTTGATGTCAAGGGTTGATCTTGGCACTTATAGTGTTGGTATATATATACATACATTTGTGGCATTCATTAAAGGTTTAGTGTTATTTGGTTGGTCACAAAGGCAGTATACATTTCTATGTTTCTAGGTGAATTTGGTATTGATAAGTCATGGAGGCAGAAATACTTGATATAATTGGGATTTATACCATACATTGGTCTTTGGTATTGGTTTAGGTGGAAATTTTATTAGTTTGTGTTTTGGCATCAATTTCAAAGAAACACCTAAGGTGAAATGAATAATGTTCTATTACAAAGGAATTCTTGATAGTATCATTGCATTGAGAAATGATGTTCCTGATCACTAAGGTTGAAAAGGCATTATGTGTTTGATTATAATCAAGGGTTATCATTAACACATAGACATTGGGAATGTTAAATTTTTTAGTGGCCATGCAAATAGTGGACCAAGATCGACATAATGATTTTATTTATTTTTATTTGAAAAGGTTAACATATCGACAAAATTTGTTTTGCTCAAAGTAAATGATAGTTTGTAAAGTTCATCAACACAAAGTTTGTGCCCTAAATGATTACTCATTTTACAAAAGACAAAGCATGGTATGTGTAGCCAGTTAGGGAAGTTTGTGGAAGCTTTTTGAATAATGAAGGTTAGTGTGGTTTCGTGGCTAGCTACACAAAAAATAGTTTATAGGCTACTGTGGCAGTTATGGTTTACAATGAACAACATATTGGTAATTTGTTTCCTTAATCTTTGTGGTTCTTGGTTTACCTGGAAATGGTTTTGGGTTTAGTCATGGTGTTTTTTCTAATAAGGATTCTATTATGTAACCCTATTCTAGGGCACACTTTGGTCTTTTATTATCTTTTTTTGTTGCCTAAGGTTATTGCATATATAATGTTGTCTTATTGTGTCACCTATGAAATGATACTTTCTTATAAGGTCGAATTGGTGTTTGTTTTGTGTAACACCTTGAGTTAGTTTGTATAAGGTGTAAACCTTTCATATGAAACAATCAGATTAAATGGATAGATTAAAGGTGTTAAATGTGAAGTCACCATAGTGACTCAATAGGAGTAGGTAGTTATGAGAATAGTTGAAAGGGTTTATTTGATGGTTTTGTTTGATGAAAAGTGGCAATATTACATCTATTATTGTTTATTATATAAACAATGTCTTGTCATTGTTTCTGGTCTGGTGCTTTGATAGAGATATCATGTTTAGTTTATGAGAAAAATTCTGAAATGTTGTTTTGTAAAATTGTATGCAAAATAGTGAAGTGTATAATCTAATACATTTTATGTCTTGAAGATTCCAATTTAATGAATCTTTAGGACATTGAATGTGTTAGGATGGAAAATAGAAATGTTATGTAGTGAAATAGAGTAACCCTCTGTAATTGATTTATTCATGTTTGAGAATTTGTTGTGTAAGGTCAAGTCAGTGAGACAAACATGACCTCTTTGCTAGTGAGGCTTGTGTTGCTAGTGAGGCATTTTCTATCCAGTGAGGCTTGTGTTACTAGTGAGGCATTTTGTATCCAGTGAGGCTAGTGTTTCCAGTGAGACATTTTGTAGCCAGTGAGGCTTTTTTTGCCAGTGAATTATTTGTAGCTACTGAGACTTTTCTAGTGAGGAATTTTACGAGTATTTTTTCATCCCTATGAGGGTTTTTCACTCATGAAAAACATTGTGTTATGATTCTTTTGCGGATGCATTTCTATCTTGTTGTTTCCTTTATTTACATTGCAGCATTTGAGTTTACATATTGTTTAAGAATCTGAAGTTTGGTTATCACATTTGATTATACTCTTGAAATTGAACATTTGTTGTTTTCAAAGAGTTTAAGTGTTTTTAAGAATCATTAAGTTGAAATTGAATATTGAAACATTGATTCACCCCCACCCTCTTAGTGTTTTTGGTACTCCAACACTAAGTGCCACAGTTTCTGAGTAATCGCTCCTTCAAGTGTGTTTCCCCTTTGAACTTTGGTCTCTTAAAAGACTTCACCAGTACAATGTAGCTCGAAGTGTTATAGCATGTTTTGATGTGAAACAAGACCTTTCCTAGCATAAACCCACCCATCTGGACATGTTGGAATAGTTGGTTCGGTCATATGATGAACAGAATGAAAGTTACACCACTTTACAACTTTACACTACATGAAACTAACATGTTTTCCATCAACTAAAATCCCCTCACCACAAGAAAACAACTTGGATCTATCAAAAACTGAGAGATTTTATGGTAGAGAGGCCCTACATGATATTTTAGCCTTAGAAAAAGTGTTTCTAAGGGCCACAGTTTTTGAGTAATCATTCATCAAAGTTTCCTACCCCTTTGTACTTTGGTCTCTTAAGAGACTTTGTCAGTACAATGTAGCTCAGACTATTTTGGAATATGAAAGTATGAAATATGACATTTCCTAGCATAAAACAATCTATCTAGACATGTTGGAATAGTTATTTTGATCGTACGATGAACAGAATGAAGGATACACCACTTTGCAACTGACCTATTTTTCATCAACTGAAAATTCTTCACCACAGGAGAGTAATTTGGAGATATCAAAATCTGAGAGGTTATTGTAGATGGGACCTACATTATCCCATAGCCATAAAAAATGTTTCTAAGTGCCATGGTTTTCGAGTAATTGCTCGTAAATTTTTTTTGCCCCTTTGTACTTTGGTCTCTTAAGAGACTTCATAGGTACAATGTAGCTCAGACTATTCTGGAATTTTTTGGTGTGAAATAGGACCTTTCCTAGCATAAAACCACCCATCTAGATGTGTTGGAATAGTCGGTTCAGTCATACGATGAATAAAACAAAAGTTACACCACTTTGCAACTTTAGACTACATGTAACTAACCTGTTTTCCATCAACTCAAAACTCTTTGCCACAGGAAAATGACTTGGAGCTATAAAAAATTGAGATAAGTTATTGTAGAGGGGCCCTACATGATCCCATATCCATAGATGGAAATTTTCTATGTGCCATAGTT